>CANUEX010062221.1:0-33974 GCA_948099535.1 Jatropha multifida | reverse complement strand
TATGATAGGAATAGTTTGAACATATTATGACAAATAAATATTGTATGAGAAAATATTTTTATTATATGGATATGGGCCCGAGTTGCGAATAGTACTTAATACTAATGCTGGGTCAGAATTATTAACTCTGATTGTCTTATGAAAAAAAAAATGTCATAATATGGGCTTACTATTCCTATTTGTACTCGAGTGCCCTAAGCTTACCTAGGTCCTAGTGCCGGTCCGGCCCACGATTTTGGGTCGTGACAGCAACAAAAGATTACAAATAGGTAGCCACGAGAATCGAGATTTGGAAATCTCTTCGCCAAAACATTTCGCTCCGATTGAGCTCCAAAACACTTTTATTTATATTGAAATCTCCCTGCTTTATTTTCATAATAATAAAAGAAGCCAACACATTTATCCCCTCACGACTATCGATCTATCCCCTCACATTTATTGTGCTGACTTAAATAATCACGGCTTTGAATTTTCTCCTAATCCTTTATTATTTTTTTTTCCTAAAGGGAAAAATCCTTAATTAGTTAATTATTTATAATATTAGGGCATGTTTAGTTTAGCTATTGATATAAGTGATAGCTAATAGTGGTGATCAAACAGTTGCTTGTTGATAGCAATTAGATGATAAATGTTGTTATTTTCTAAAATTTTGTGTTAAAATATAAAATGACTATTAGAAGTATAATTGTGTTTTTTTTTTTGCTTTACAACGTATAGTGTATATATTTTTTATTTTTAAAGTAATATATTATCTTTATCCTAATGATTATATAAATAAAAATATTAATTATAGAATATCTAGATGAGTTATTATTGAAAACTCATTTATATTCATCATATGTTGTAAATTATTACAAAAATAATACAATTGTTGAAGATCTACAAGAGTTATTATTTTAACATCCAAATTAATCAATCAATTAATTATTGTTATGAAGATTTATATGTTTTTTCAATATCAACTCCAAGTGAAAAGATGTAATATTATATTTTTTTTAGTTTTAGTTTCATTGAAAATGATATGAATTCATTTGTTTCGTTAAAAGATCATCGAACTCTATTAGCTACTAATAGTAAAATTTTATGGCTAGTCTATATATTTATTTGTAATTCTTGATAATATTATTAATGAATTATATTTTCAAAAAATAACTGTATTATTTAACTGTTGAGTATAAATCACCCATCATCAACATGAATCAGTTGAACTAAATGCTCTTTGAATCAACTCTGAGCTGCATGTTATTTGTCAATTTATATATTTGATTAAAAAGGTAAGAAAATAGGAGAGAAAAAATAAAAAAAGTAAATTCTCCATCTGTTTTCTTTATTTAGAGAAAATTTCTTTTTTAGTTGTATTTTTTATATAGAAAAAGTTACTCTAAATGGTAACTTTGGGACGTAAACCAAGTTTAAAAAACTAGAAAGCTCTTGAGTATTTGTGTTTTTTAAGATTAAAGTTCAAGAATTAAGGAAAGTGGTATACACAAATTTTCTTAACATTTAATGCACGTATGTTTCAAAAGACAAATTATCAACACATTTTTTCATTTTGTTTTATAGTAACAGTGATTGTTTTTACAAATTTGGCCATATAAATGCAAACCTATTTATATGTTTGATGAATATATGTTCACTTTTATCATTATAAATTTGGCCACAATTATTGACATCATGAACGAATATATGTTATGCTTGGAGTAAGGATCCAAAGATGAAAACTGTGCACTAAAGGAGCCAATTACTCTTCCAAGAAGGCTAGTAGAGTGCGTTTAGTTGCATATAATAATGTTGAGTTTTTTTAAAAAATTAGATGCAATTACTACTCTTTTGGCCACGTTAGTAGAAAATATAGATAAAAACAGTGAGCAAACACAGAAAAATAATGCACAACCTAAAGAGTTGCAGCCTTCTGTTGCTGATTTGAGGCAATTTCACTAAAGAACAAGTCAGTATTCTAAAATTCCTGAAACATTTGTTGGAGAAAAAAGTGGCAAAAAAAGGTAAAGCTGCGCCCGAAGGTAGTGATCATCAAGCATTCGTAAACTCAGATGAGACCCAACTTCCTACACAATAACCATGGACAAGAGGAAAGTTTATTAACTCTCAAGATCGTTTTGCAAGTGATGAGATAGATGACCAGTAGGCAAAGTTTTGGAGGACACACACTTGTTGCTATTAATATTGATTTACGTAAGAATGGTGACAATAAATAGATTAATATGGACTTTTATTGATAATAATTGTGCTCTTTTTGATTATCTTTTGTTTTTTTGTAAGTACTCAGTGATATTTCATTTTTAGTATTTGTGTACTTTTTTAAACTCCTTATAATAGTTGTACCATGTCGTAAGCCACTTAGAGGCCTTTTGTTTTAGTATTTGTGCACTTTTTCAATTGTTTTTATTTCTCTGTTTTAGTTAATAATTGTGAACTTCTGTAAGCTATTTTGTTGCCTTTTAATTATTAGTTATACACTTTTATAAGCCATTTTGTGGCCACGTTCTTAGTACTTGTACATTTTTTCAATGATTTTTATTTCTCTGTCTTAGTTAACTGTTGTAGAATTATGTGAATCACTTTGTAACCTTTTAATTCATTAATTGTGCACTTTTATAAGACATTTTGTGGTCTTATTAGTTTTAGTTGTACACTTTTCAAATTATTATAATGGTTGTACTCTTTCATAAGCCACATTGTGATATTATTATTATTAGCTGTGCACTTTTCAAAATGCGAAGTTATCACACATTTTGCTAGATTATGCATTTTTTAAAAAATTATTCTTTTAAAATCACATTAAAACTTGAATTTTAGTACCTAAATTTAAATTAAATCTTGTTAAGAGTTTAAAATTAAAACTCGGATTCTATTTCATTTTGGTCGCAATATATTGCATTTGGGCATATTTTCTGAATTTCATTTAAATTTAGAGAAATCAAATTTTGCTTTTGATTTTGAATTCAAATTGAAAAATTATTCAAGTTTAAACAAGTTAGAATCAAAATTTAAGTTTTTCCCCTTTTACTTTCACTGCAAATTTTGAAAATTTGTGACCTTTAATGAATAAGTTCAAAAAGCATTTAATTTGGCTCTAAAATTTTTTTCATTTTTGTGCATGTATCGTGTAAAAAGTTTCCGCTCTAATAAAGTTAGATGGAGTTAATAAAAAAGGTTAGAAGTGATGTCCAAATTATGCAAATAGGTAATAAATGCGTTTCTTAATGCTTTTTTTGTGTCGGTTATTGTTTTCATAATTAATGATGAAATGAAAAACATTTTAGGGAGAAACTTAATTTAATTAACTTTTTTAATCCAAGAACTTTTGCTAAATAAAAAGAACATATGGAGTAATGTTTTTATATTTTTCTATTTTTCTATTTTCTTTGTAAATAAAGAAAATCAATATTTTCTCTAATTATTTTTTTTCTCCTCCATTTTTCTTTCGTCTAAATATAACCTTTTCATTGTAGTGCAGTTTAAATACAATTGTACAATGGTTTTAAAATTGAGGAAAAATTATAAATAAGATTTTTTTAGATAACAAATTAGCAAATTTTCCATAAGGTCAAAGTGGATAATCTGTTTCAATTAAATTAGAAAGTTGAGATTATAATGACCTATGAAAACTGACTTATCACTGTAAAATAATATAAACGATCTGATTGGAATAAATGAATAATGATTTTACAATTCATTTATAAATAGAATTCAGTTGTAAATAAATTTGTCATATTTGATATACTACAATTTAAAATAAGAAATTCAATTGAATTCCATAAAATTATGTTTCGAATAAATTTTTAAATGAAAATTTACTTGTATTTATTTTCTAAAATACCCTTAACATAATAATCTAATAAAAACAAATAATAAACACTAATTTATATTTATTATATACAATATCATAACTTTTTATTTTTTTACTAAAATATAAATAATAAATTTCATATAAATAATACATTCACATTCCACCCTAGCTAATTAATTAATTATATAAATCTAAATATAAATATAAATATAAATATAATATATAAAATAATTATAACATTCATCGTAATAGTTATCTTTAATTTATATAAAATATCTCTATTTAAGAAAAAAAGGGATAAAATGTCTTCTTCATTTAACTAATTAATTTAGAAACTACAAAAATATTTGAAAAAGTTATTATTGTTGTTAATTATACTTGAAAATATTAGTGTATAGGACAAAAACTGTAGTTTCGCACTAATAATTATGAAGTAAAAAAAACAAGGGAAAAAAGAAAATACTTCAGTCTATAGAGGGATAGTTTTGTCAAATAAAGTTTAATGGTTTATAATTATGATCAAGTTTGATAAAATAAATAAGTTAAATGAGTAAAAAAAATTAAACAAATTGAATTTGTAAAAGAAGAGGATAGTTTTGTCACAAAAAATTAGAGTATTTAATTTTTTGAAATTTATTTAGAAATTTCACCAATTTTATAGAATTTGGTGTAGTTATATTCAATTCCGTGAAATTGAATTTTTAAAATTGAAAGATATTTTTTTTTCATTTCAAACGCCACAAAATTTTATGGAATTCATTTATTCTAAACGGTTCAAAATCTCATAAAAATAAAATATATTCTTTTTTTATAACTTAGTTATATATATATATATATATATATTTCAAAACGCATTTTCACAATTTTTTAGTGTAATTAAAAAAAAATAAAAAATTTAAAAAATATTTAACATGCTTTATAAAAAATTCAAAATTATCGGATAAAATTATTATTTTATTTCTATCTCAAATGTGTATTCTTTTTTAAAAAAAGAAGACTAAAAATATTTTGATTTGAAGTTTTCTGATGCTGTGCATTTTGTTTTTCAGGTCACCTCAAATTAAAATGCAAAACCTTATAAAAAAAAATATTTATTCTATTTTTTTTTAAGCTTTGAACTGCAAAAACAAAAGAAATAGCTTAGCTAAATACACAGCGGTTGGACCCACTTGAAAGCCTAGTTGATGGACCTGTTCTCTTCTCGCTCTTTGCAACTTGCAGCCCAAAATGGTTCTTAAATATTGATGTACGTATCCAAATACAGTTTCACCGCCGTATACCGTATCCCAATTTCATAGGGGCAAATCGGTAAATTTAGAAATATTGCCCGATCAATAAATACTACATATACCAACAAAAAAAGTGAAAGTAAAGAATAAAGAAAAATAACAGGAAGGTTGTTTCGTTTTTCAGACCACAGCCCAATATAACACGAGCGAGCGAAACACAAAGATTTAGCAAAAGAGATATATAAAAGAACGAGAATATATATAAATATATATAACAGAGAGATTTCCCTCTTCAGCTGTTTGTTTTATCGTTCTATATCGATCTGTATTATACAATAGCCTTTGTTTTTTGGAATTCGCGGCTCTCTGGTTGGTTTGTTCTTCGCCGATCTGTAATTTCAGCTCAATAATTTTCCTGGTAATTTTCTCTCTCTTTCTCTCTATCTGGCTATTTCTCATTTATCTTCCTCTTTTGGATAGAAACCCTAGGGTTTCAAGCTTATCCAATTGGCTTCCTCTGCTTCTTTTGTTGTTTAATTTTTATGTTTGTTTGTTTGTTTTATTGAAACCCTACATTGGTTTTTCTGTTGATTTCTGCTTCCATTTCTTGGATTATGGAAGTTAGGGTTTTGAATTGGAGTGAAAGATAAAGAAAGTGGAAGCGAACTTCGCAGTATGAGCATCGATAGCCCCGGAAGAGGGGAGAACTAGGGTTCGAGTAATTTGGTTCGAAGGAAGGATTTCCATGGGCGATGGAGGTGTCGCATGCATGCCTTTGCAGCATAACAGTATCATGGAGAGGTTTCCAATTCAGGAGAATACGACAACACTTTGCAGCGGAGGCAAAACTAGCAACACCACAACCACCACAGCCAATACTACTACTACTAACAACAGCAGCAATAATAACAACAGCAATGGCAACAGTATTACCAATGGCGGCAACAGTACTACGAATGGCTTCAACACAAAACCCAAAAAAGTGCTGAAGAAGGTAATTAAGGTAAAAAAGATTATTACAGTGAAGAAAGCAGTGGCAGAGAAGCGTGAATTGGGATCAGAAAAGGCGGCAAAGATTGTTAAAGAGAAGGAGGTAAAGACTAGCAAGGAGGAGGTAAAGACTAGTAAGGAGGAGGCAAAGGTTGGTAGCAAGGAAGTTGACAGCAGTTTGAATTCTATTGATAATAAAGTACAGAATAACAAAGAAGAAGTCGAAGAGGGTGAATTGGGGACTTTGAAGTGGCCACCAAAAGCAGAAGTTGAAAATGGAGAGTTTGTTCCACCAGAGAAGGGAAGGAAAAATGAAATTGAGAAGGCAGAGATTTTTGGCGATAAATGGAGGAAAGGGGATGTAGAGAAGGGAGAGGTTGGTTTGATTTCAGGTAAGTGGCGCAAACAAGGGGAATTTGTTAGAGATGAAATTGAGAAAGGAGAGTTCGTTCCCGACAGATGGCATAATAAGGACGATTACAATTACATTAAATCCCGTGGTAGGTATGACACAAGTAGAGAGCGTACCCCACCTTCTCTGAAATATTCCGGTGAAGATATCTACAGAAGGAAGGAGTTCGGTAGGAGTGGTAATATTCAGTACAGTAAAAGTTCTTCTAGGTGGGAAAGTGGCTTGGATAGAAATCTAAGGATCAGTTCGAAGATAGTGGATGAAGAAGGCTCTTATAAGAGTGAATACTGCAACGGTAAGAATCATGTAAGGGAGTACATTTCTGGTAGCAGGTTGAAGCGATATGGCACTGAGTTTGAAAGCAATGAACGCAAACATTATGGGGATTATGGAGATTATGCGTGCTCAAAAAGCAGAAGACTTTCTGAGGATAGTACTCGCTCTGCTCACTCAGAGCACTATTCACGTCACTCGATGGAAAGGTTCTTTAGAAACTCTTCTTCTTCTTCTTCTTCTCTGAGAATATCTTCATCAGACAAATACATCTCCAGGCATCATGAACCAAGTTTGTCTTCCAAGGTAGTTTATGATAGGCATGGACGCAGTCCAGGTCATTCTGAGCGGTCCCCACGCGACAGAGTCCGATACTATGATATTAGGGATAGGAGTCCACTCCGCAGGGAGAGGTCTCCATATGGTCGAGAAAGATCTCCCTATAGGCGTGACAGATCCCCTTATGGACGCGAGAAATCTCCATATGGACGCGATAAGTCTCCATATGGACGCGATAAATCTCCATATGGACGTGATAAATCCCCATATGAACGGAGTCGTTATCATGATTACAAAAGAAGTCCTGCTCATTCAGAGCGCTCCTCACTGGACAGATATCATGATCGTAGGGATCGGACTCCAAACCTTCTGGACCGCTCCCCACTTGATCGGGGAAGGCTCAATAATCATCGAGAAGCAAGCCGAAAAGGTGGAGTAAGTGAGAAGCGGAACTCTCAGATAAATAAAGGTCAGGAGGATAAACTGAGCCAGAGGGATTCTAGTGTAAGGGATTCCCAATTTATTGCTAAAGAATCTCAAGATAGGAATGGAGTTAATGATATTAATGAATTGGAAGAGAAAAACACCAATACCGTGTCTCACAAAGAAGAGCAGTCTCAGAGTCCAGTTATTAAAAGCAAAGGATCTCCTTGTGCTGATGTACCCCCACCTGAAGAGCTACAATCTATGGAGGAAGATATGGATATATGTGATACGCCACCTCATGTCCCCCTGGTGGCTGATTCCTTAGCGGGGAAATGGATTTACCTTGACTATTTTGGTCTGGAATGTGGGCCTTCAAAGTTGTGTGACCTTAAGGCACTTGTGGCTGAGGGAGTTCTTGTATCAGATCATTTGATCAAGCACTTGGATGGTGACAGGTGGGTGACCATTGAAAATGCTGTTTCACCATTGGTGACTGCAAATTTTGCATCTGTTGTGTCAGACACTATAACTCAGTTAGTGAGTCCACCAGAGGCACCTGGTAATCTATTGGCAGATACTGTAGATACAGTGCAATATGGTAGTCAGAGTGGTGAGGAAGTGCGGATGACTTTGTCACAGCCCCTGGCAAGCCTTAAGGACATTGTTGCTGCATCTGAACATTTGGAAGATCTGCACATTGATGAAAGGGTTGGATCTCTGCTAGAGGGTTTTACTGTTGTTCCTGGAAGAGAACTAGATACTATTGGAGGTATATTGATATCTTAATTTTCTTTTTTCTTTTTTCTCCTACCATCAAATGATGTTCTGGATGATTGTTAATATAATTGGGTATATATATTTTTCTCTGGGGATGATTTCTAATATTTTCGTTCTCTGTTTTTGAACTTTATATCTTCTTACAGAGGTTTTACAAATGACATTTGAGCATGTGCAATTGGAGAGATTTGGTGAATCAGAAGGTAAATTAAATACATGTATTGTTACATTCACGAATGTAATTTCTTTATCTATTTGTTTTCTTGGATTAACTTGGGGCGTTTCAATTCTTAGTTAGAAGTTCCTTTTTTAGGAATTTCTACATGCAGAACAATTGCTTTCTTTGTTTATCTTGGAGACTCATAATTTAGTAATCTTGGAATCAGTTTTCAGTCCTCAAGTCGTATGAAGTTGGAGTTCTAATGTTCTATACATTGTGCCATTTTGGCATTGGTGAGATTTTATATAGATTTTCTGAATGGGACTACCGGTGTTATGTCAATCCTGTAACTGATGCAGGGAATTTATTAAATTTCATCCCCATAGAAATTGTTGGTTGGAAATTTTTTTGTATTACATGAAAACTTCACGTTATGTAAAGATTTTTGTATGATAATATGTTTGGCTGCTCTGGCCTTGTTATGGAGTTATCAGTTTCTCTGAACTTCATCATCTCTCGGCAGTTTACTATTTATTAGAATATAAAATGTTGCAATGTTAGCGGAAGTTCAAAGTGAGGTCAATGCAGGTGGTCTGCACTATGCAATGAGATAAGAAAGTTTAATTTAATAGGGTTTCATGATTTCTGGTGTTAGATATATTAAAACCAATTGGAGTTGGAGTCCTTTTAACTACATAAAAAGTAATATTAAATATAGCGTACCTGCAGCACAAGATGTTAAATTCATGATTATTGATGTTCAGGTTTCACTTGGAATCAAGCTTCTGATGCAGAACAGCATGGACTGGATAACGAGAAATTATCAAGAAGCTCTGATGCTAAACCCAAAGAACCTGTTGAAGTGAGGTTAGGTACAATCTCTGACAGGGATCAAGGCTCTGGGTGTTTTGTTGACTCTGCTGACTGGTTTTCTGGCCGATGGTCGTGCAAAGGTGGAGACTGGAAGAGGAATGATGAGACTGTCCAGGACAGACCTTCTAGAAGGAAACTTGTTCTCAATGATGGGTTTCCGTTATGCCAAATGCCAAAATCAGGGTCTGAGGACCCACGTTGGCATAGAAAAGATGATTTGTATTATCCTTCTCAAAGCAGAAGGCTTGACCTGCCTCCTTGGGCTTTCTCTTGCACTGATGAGAGGAATGAATGTGGTGGTGTCAGTAGAACAACTGTTGCTAAGCCTCCTACAGTTAGGGGGGTGAAAGGTATAATGCTACCAGTGGTCAGGATAAATGCATGTGTTGTAAAGGACCATGGTTCATTGGTTTCAGAATCTCGCTCAAAAGCTCGAGGAAAGGAAAGATATACTTCCAGGCTTCGTGTGTACTCAGGAGCTAATGATGTGAAGAGATTGACACCTGAATGTAATTTTCAATTAAAAACTGATCAAGACTCTCTTGGATCTTGGAAATCCATTTCATCCATTAACACTCCCAAAGACCGCCTTTGCACGGCGGATGACTTACACTTGCATTTGGGTGAGTGGTACTACCTTGATGGTTCTGGGCATGAACAAGGGCCATTATCATTTTCAGAGCTTCAGCTCCTGGCAGATCAAGGCGCTATCCAGAAATATAGCAGTGCTTTTAGAAAATTTGATAAAGTGTGGGTTCCAGTAACCACTGCTGCTGAGCATTCTGAAGCCAATATCAAAATTCAACCGGAGAATGTTGCAGTATCTGGTGATTCTTCAGCAACTCTTTCGACATTGCAGATTGCTGCCAATAATGACAGTAAAACAAATGCCATTTTATTTCATAACCTGCATCCTCAGTTCATTGGTTATACCCGTGGGAAGCTACATGAATTGGTAATGAAATCCTACAAGAGCCGGGAGTTTGCTGCTGCCATAAATGAGGTTCTGGATCCATGGATCAATGCTAAACAGCCTAAGAAGGAGGTTGATAACCACATGTACCGAAAATCAGGTATGGATAAGTCCCTTAAAAGAAGATTAATATCTTTCCAAATCTTCCGAAGAGCTACAGTAATTTCGTAAATGAAGTGTTAAAAGATCTTCCTTTAAGAGTAATCTATAATAGGTGCTCTGCCCATGAACAAAGCAGTTGTCAGTATTTAGATAAACTGTTTGTATCTGAAGTTCAGTTGGTCCTACCCTTATGTTGTTTCTCGCTTCTCTTTCGCATGCATGCATATTCATTCTTTCTGGATTACAGTTAAATACTGAAACTAATCCAGTGTAGAATCTGGACTAATAAAGTATGAATCCCAATTAGATCGTGTGAGTTTTGCAAGCTCTAGGTTTTCTATTGTGTCTTGTCTGCTTGTGCAAGATTCAACAAAATTATTAAGTTAATTTTTTCTTTAATAACATCAGGACATTTATTATTGTTGTACTGTTTTTGCATTTAATCAATACCCTTGTTTTTGAGCATTTCATTGGCAATCATATCTTTGTTTATTGCCTTGGTCTTTGCTCCTTTTATCTTCATTTTTGTGTTTTCATGTTTGTTACTTGCACTTGGTATTAAGCCTCTTTCCTTGGGGGACTGTGGTTAATTGCAGAACTTGATGCGCGTGCTGGCAAAAGAGCCCGACTACAGCTTGATGGAAGTGATGATGACTATGATACTCTTGAAGAATTACAAACCGTTCAAAAGGATGAAACCACTTTTGAAGAATTGTGTGGGGATGCTACTTTTCACAAAGAGAATAGTTCATTCTCAGGGACTGAGTTGGGGACCTGGGGTTTACTGGATGGTCTTATGCTGGCACGAGTCTTTCATTTTCTGAAATCTGACATGAAATCCCTTGCCTTGGCTTCTTTGACTTGTAAGCACTGGAGGGCTACTGTGAGCTTTTACAAGGATATTTCGAGACATGTTGATCTCTCGCATTTGGGTCCTAACTGCACTGACTCTATCATTTGGAATATAATGGTAAGTTGTGCATATGTTTGTCTGTACAAGCCATTGTCAGGTTTTCAATTTCTTCCCTGGTTAACTTAGCTATTTGCTTGCAGAATGGTTTTAACAAAGAAAGGATAAATTCATTGGTGCTGGTGGGTTGCACAAACGTTTCTTTGGGCTTGCTTGAAGATATTATTCGCTCTTTCCCTTGTTTATCTTCTATAGACATTAGAGGTTGCAGCCAGTTGAAGGAGTTGCCTCCAAAATTTCCTGATCTGAGATGGATCAAGACTCGTAGTTCACGTGGTACTGAGGAGTCATATTCTAAAATACGGAGTCTTAAACAGATCAATGAGAAAACTCCTACATTTTCTAGAACCAAAGGTGTGGTTGGTGATACGGATGACTTTGGTGAACTGAAGGAGTACTTTGACAGTGTGAATAAGAGGGACTCTGCAAATCAATTATTCCGGCGGAGTTTGTATAAGCGCTCAAAATTGTTTGATGCTAGAAGGTCATCATCTATTGTATCTAGGGATGCCCGTATGAGGCGATGGGCCATCAAGAAATCTGAAAGTGGCTACAGGAGGATGGAGGGGTTTATTGCTTCAGGTTTGAAGGACATCATGAAGGAGAATACATTTGATGTTTTTGTGCCCAAGGTATGGCTAATGATTTGTATTCATGGACATGTCTCGTGCTACGTTTTTGCTTAAGTTCTCATTCTCTTCTCTCTTCCTTAAACAGGTGGCAGAAATCGAAGATAGGATGAAAAATGGTTATTATGCTGGACATGGCTTAAGGTCTGTTAAGGAAGATATCAGCCGAATGTGCAGGGATGCAATCAAGTAAGTTATATATTTATATTCTTGTAAAAGCCCAAACTTCCATTTCCCCTCATATAATGCATAAAATTTGGTGCCATCATATTTGTTCTTGTAGCAGCGTTACTGTCGGGCTGATGATTAAGATAATCCAAACCTTTGCATAAATTATGACAAAAGCTCTTAAATTTTCATTTGTACCTCTGTATATATGTATGTCATGGTAACATTCTCCACTTTCTCTTTCTAGGAATTGCCACGGGATGGGTAAAGCCCACCCCATAGTCTTGCCACTCATGAATTCTTCTTCACCCTAGTTTGACTTTCACACTTATTTAGGAAATACCGTTAATATGGTTAAACTATAATTTTTTTTTCTTTGTTTTTTTTTCCAATATACCCTTATATTAATTATTAAATGATCCATATTATTCTATTATAATTAAATGACTCATACTAAAGTATTCTTGAAACCAATCAAATTTAATTTTTTAATGCAAAAATCAAGGCATCAAAGTTATAAAATTGGCTAATATGGGTAACAACAATGACTTTTTTAATAGAAATGTACATTATACTGGGGTAGAATAAGAAACTTTAAAAAAATCATTTTCTAAAAGGCAAATAGGACTATAATTTGAGACAAATGAAAAATGGAAGTAGAACTTAGAATTATGGGATGGAGGGACTTATATATCATACATATATAGTAAGAATTAATAAAAAAATATATTCTTTCTCAGTGTAAGTAATGACCATATCCTTCTTCTCACCATGAAGCACATAACTACAGGTAAAAAAAAAAAATGCAATGACACTCGTATTAATTTTACTATTAAAATTGGAACATTTGGGAATTGAATAAGCTATCATTCTATACAATCCTTTCGTTTTATTGTTTAAAACTGTCTCAAATTCAATGTCATTTTAATGATAGAAATAATATTTTATTTCATGGAGCAATAAAATGAATATTTGATCTATTTGACTGGAGTTAAGGTACAAGCTGATAAAAGCAAAAGGTGGGGTAAAATTGACAATTCATGTAAAGCATGATTATTTGAACATTGCTTTATTTTTTGAATTTTGGAAACAGTTTCTACAAGCATATGTAGGATTAGGATGGAATGGGGAAAAAAACTGCTATTTTCTTCTTCCTTTTTTTTTCCCTCTTATAATTTGTTATTATAAGCTCGTTTATTATAATATCTGAGTATTTTTTACTTCACTTTATTTATTAGTTCTATACATCATTGGATGCAGAGCCAAGAATCGGGGTGCTGGAGATATGGATCATATCATTACATTATTTCTCAAACTTGCCTCACGTTTGGAAGATATTCCTAAGTTTTCTTATGAAAGAGATGAACTAATGAAGTCCTGGAAAGATGACTTGTCTGCTGGGCTAGGCTATACTCCCATGAAATATAAGAAGAAGTTAGTCTTGGAAAAGAAGAACAATAATAGGAGTAATGGTGGTTTTGATTATGGAGAATACGCATCTGATCGTGAAATCAGAAGGCGGTTATCCAAATTGAACAGAAAATCCATGGACTCGGGAAGTGAAACTTCAGATGAATTGAACAAGTCTTCTGACAGTGACAGTGAAAGTACTGCTTCAGATACAGAAAGTGACTTGGATTTTTGCTCAGAAACTCGACTTGGGGAATCCAGAGGGGATGGATTCTTTATGGAAGACGAGGGTTTAGATTCCATGACAGATGAGCGTGAATGGGGTGCTCGCATGACAAAAGCTAGTCTAGTTCCTCCGGTCACTAGGAAATATGAAGTTATAGATAAATATGTTATTGTAGCAGATGAGGAGGATGTTGAACGGAAGATGTCTGTTTCTTTGCCAGATGATTATTCTGAGAAGCTTGATGCACAGAAAAATGGCACTGAGGAATTGGATATGGAGCTTCCCGAGGTGAAGGACTTCAAACCTAGAAAACAGCTTGGAGATGAAGTTATAGAGCAAGAAGTTTATGGAATTGATCCCTATACCCATAATCTTTTACTTGATTCAATGCCTGAAGAATTGGATTGGTCTTTATTGGAGAAACATTTGTTTATTGAAGACATGCTCCTTCGTACCCTGAATAAGCAAGTTAGGCATTTCACTGGCACTGGGAACACTCCAATGATGTATCCTTTGCGGCCTGTTATTGAAGAAATTCAAAAAGCTTCTGAAGAGGACTGTGATGTGCGAACAATGAAAATGTGCGGGAGCATCCTTGGGGCCATAGATAGTCGTCCTGATGATAACTATGTTGCTTATAGGAAGGTATTAAGCATCATTCATATGTTGATTGGGGCCTATTTAATGCTTGACTTGTTCCTTAATTCACCATGCTGATTCTCTTCCCTTCTCTCACTTTTGTTTTCAGGGGCTCGGTGTTGTTTGCAACAAAGATGGTGGTTTTGGAGAAGATGATTTTGTTGTTGAGTTTCTGGGAGAGGTAGGCTGCTATAAGTAGTTATGAAACTATTTTTAAGAAGAATTTAGCTCTTCTGCAGCTTTTGGAATTTTTTTATCTTCTTAAAATATCTATCTGCCTATCTTCTGATGATTAGATATGGAAATATATGTGTTTGAAATGCCTACCACTCCCAGTTCAAACCCCACTTAAAACATAAAAAGAAATAGGAAAATAGACACGAACACACAATTTGAATGAGTGCATCCTCAGGTGGTCCATATTATCTTCACAATTTTTTGGAGAAACATGTAACTGGTGCAGTGAAATGGACTTGCTGATGCTTGATCCTGCAACATTGAGTACAGAGGCATAGTGATATTTCCACACGAGACATTGGTCAGAAGTAGGTTTAATTTTGACTTCTTAAATGTTGGTAGAGAATTTCCGACTTAAATGTATAACACTTGGTTTTGGTATTAAAATGGGCAACTGTTAGTTATTGTCTAAGGCAAACATGGGTTTCGTTTATTTTGTAAGAAAGTGATAGCCATACATTGTTTAATTTATGCGTTCATGTATGTTGCTGGGTTTCTTGTTTTAGCATAAAATTTCCTTGAGATTTATAATGCTGAAAATTTCTTATTTTTCTCTTCCTCATTAACTTGCATAGGTTTACCCTGCATGGAAGTGGTTTGAGAAGCAAGATGGCATCAGATCTTTACAAAAAGATAACAAAGATCCTGCCCCAGAATTTTACAACATTTATCTTGAGAGGCCAAAGGTGTTCTTCATTCTAAAATAAACAGCTATGGTTTTTCTTTTCATAATTTGTTTTTTCATGTTTTGACCTTATTTGTTATTGTCCTTTGGCAGGGTGATGCTGATGGCTACGATTTAGTAGTTGTTGATGCCATGCATAAGGCAAACTATGCAAGCAGAATTTGTCACTCATGCAGACCGAATTGTGAAGCAAAGTGAGTTGTCCTCTTTATACTTGCTTTTCTGCTGCATGTGAAACAATTTGTGAAGCTGCATATTAAAGTTCTGTAAGCATTGTAGTCTGATAGACTTTGCTAATCAATATTGCTTACCTGTCTCTTCTTTCAACTTGCAAAAGAAGGAAATTGGAAATAATAAAGCAACATAATTTGGACAGCATTATGTCACTGGAGTTCAATAATTCTATCAGCTTTACTGCTGAAGTCATGTAACCAATGGCCCAACGTCATTATTTATGGATGAGCGAATGAAGGCCAATTGCTGTTCTTAGAACTAGTTCCCTGTTCAGATGGTAGTATTACCATATATATAGAAGCCTTCCTTTTATTCTTGTTCTTTTCTTTTGTCAAAATTCCATTTCTAAAATAAATTTTTTTAAATATTCATTTTTGAAGTAAGAATGGGATCTGTTTCTACATATTTGTTGGTGGTAGATCTGTTTCTACAAATATGTAGAATAATTGTTGGTTGAATGATGTACTTTCTTAATGAACTTTTCTCCAAATCCAATGACAATTAGTGGGAAGAAAATGTCTGCAGCTGATGATCTTGCAGTAGGAATTTTTTGTTTAGTATTTGCAAGGCTTTGGTTTCAGTTTTTTATTCTCAATTTTTTGCAGAGTTACTGCTGTAGCAGGTCACTACCAGATTGGAATCTATACTGTCCGAGAAATACAACATGGCGAGGAGATCACATTTGATTATAATTCTGTGACAGAGGTGCATATATTTGCCTTTCAGTTTTGTTTACACGCATACATATGTATTTGTGTTTCCTTGTACAATTGATGACTGCTCTTCATATTGCAGAGTAAGGAAGAATATGAAGCGTCTGTTTGTTTGTGTGGGAGCCAAGTTTGCCGGGGCAGCTATTTAAATCTGACAGGTGAAGGGGCTTTCCAGAAGGTACAGAGTGCAAAGAGTGTGTGTGTGTGTGTGTGTATTTGATGGAGTTTAATATTTTCATGTGAAGATCGAAGCTGAGTTGAATTTTGATAGTACTTCCCACCATAATTTCCTGAGTGATCTTGTTTTCAGTTAACCGAATATTACTGTTCATCAGGTGCTGAAGGAGTGGCATGCCATGTTGGATAGACATCACTTAATGCTTGAAGCCTGTGAATTAAATTCTGTATCTGAAGAGGATTACCTTGACTTGGGGAGGGCTGGTTTGGGCAGTTGTCTGCTTGGCGGTTTGCCAGATTGGGTTGTTGCATATTCTGCTCGTCTTGTGAGTCTTTTTCAAGTTTATACTAATCTTTTGAAAAATCTTTTTGAAATCTTTTTCATTTCATTTTCCTGACACATTCTTTCTTTTTTTTGAAGGTGAGGTTCATAAATCTGGAGAGAACAAAGCTTCCTGAGGAAATTCTAAGGCATAATTTAGAAGAAAAAAGGAAATATTTTTCGGAAATATGTCTCGAGGTTGAGAAGAGTGATGCTGAGGTTCAGGTAAATGCTGTGTGTGTTTGTGAGGATTTATTTGGGAAGCTTTGTACACTAGTAATTATGCTTACAGCTACCATTTGGATACTCATGTTGCGTGTTTTTGTACGAGGTAGGCTGAAGGCGTTTACAACCAGAGGCTTCAAAATTTGGCTGTAACTCTTGACAAGGTTTGTGCCTCTTTTACTTTTGGGAAAGTGTAATTTCAGTATGCTATATTTTTCTCCCTTTATTCTAGTCTCACCATGGTAACATTGTAGAGCATCTAGTCAACACCATGCAAAAATTTCCCACCCTTGAAAATTAGTAGGCAATTATAGGCCTAGTTCTGAATTAAATTTTTGTGAAATGATAGTTAATGCCTTCTTTTATTCATGATATTTTGTGGTTAACTGTAATGATTCTTGATCTTTTCAATGGATAGAAAATTCAATACTGTTTATTTTGTTTTATACAGGTGAGGTATGTAATGAGATGTGTATATGGGGACCCAAAGAAAGCTCCACCTCCGTTGGAGAGGCTAAGTGCCAAGGAAACTGTTTCTTTCCTCTGGAAAGGGGAGGGGTCACTTGTTGAAGAACTTCTCCAGTGTATGGCTCCTCATGTGGAAGCTGATGTGCTAAATGATCTCAAGTCCAAGATTCATGCCCGTGGTCTGTCAGATTCTGATAACATTCAGAAAGAACTTCAGGAATCATTGCTATGGTAAGCCACCTGCATTAGCTTCAATTATTCATGCTTGGTGCATTGGTAAAACATGTGAACTCTAATGGAATTCGAATCTTTCTTCTGGAGGTTGAGGGACGAAATTCGAAACCTTACATGTACATATAGGTGTCGGCATGATGCTGCAGCTGACTTGATCCATATTTATGCTTATACAAGAAGCTTCTTTAGAATTCGAGTGAGTGATTTTGCCTCTAGCCTCCTTCCAACCTCTTCTACTGGCACTATCTGCCTTCTAAATTATTATCAACACCATTATATCATGTTATGTTCAAGTAACTTTACTTTTTCTTGCAGGAGTACAATACATTTACTTCTCCACCCGTTCACATTAGTCCACTTGACTTGGGTCCCAAGTATGCTGATAAGTTGGGGGCTGGTATTCATGAATATCAAAAAACATATGGTGAAAATTATTGTATGGGGCAGTTGATCTATTGGCATATCCAAACTAATGCTGAGCCAGATTGTAGCCTGGCTAAGGCAAGCAGGGGCTGCTTGTCATTACCTGAAATTGGTTCTTTCTACGCTAAAGTTCAGAAACCAACGCAGCAACGTGTTTATGGTCCAAAGACCGTAAAGGTTATGCTGGAAAGGATGGTGAGTTCCTTTTACATTAATTAAATTTGTTTTGACATTTTTAAAAAAGAGATGTTCTATCCCATTCCTGTCTCGACTGAACCTGCCTCCAAGTTGATGGTAGCTGTTTGCCACAATTGCATCTTCACAACTGTAGAAAGCCTTAGCTATACTAGGATTCCTGTCTTAAGCCATATGTTTTAATGGAATAAAGTCAAATCCATATTTTGTTTATATTTGAACTGATGCTTCATTTGATTACATAATTTCCATTTTACGCTGTATCAAACATTGCTTTAAGCCGTGTCTGGTATACAAATTTTATGGAATATGTTTCAAATTTCATGTTAATATGTTTGGTATAAATGAAAATGTTACTCAACTCATGTGAACTAAAATTTATAAAATTCGACATGACTAAACCAAAATATTTAAGTTGAGAAATTTGACAACCGGACAGATTTAGATGGAGATTAGTGATTATTCCTTTTTTTTTTTTGGTGATTAGAATGGCTTTTTATATGCTGCTACCTTGTTTACAGGAGAAGTATCCACAGAAGCCTTGGCCGAAGGACCAAATATGGTCATTCAAGAGTTCTCCAAATGTTATTGGCAGCCCAATGCTGGATGCCGTTTTGAGCAACTCTTCTTTAGACAAGGATATGGTGTATTGGTTGAAACACAGACCCAGTATATTCCAGGCCATGTGGGATAGGTGAAACCATTTCTCCAGCAATTAGGAAAGCTGCAGTCGGATTATTAGGCAACCGATACTTTTAGTTCGATGTTTTGGAATGATTTCTTTAGTTCCCAGCTACCCTTTTTAGTGTGGGTGTTGGTTATCATTCCAAAATGTCATTCCTTCTGCTGCTTCCCTCTCCCATTCTTGTGTACAGTGTTTTATTTCTTTTTTTTTCTTTTGTAATTTGTAATTCATTAATGGTAGCAAAGCATTTTTCCCCCTCCTAATTTTAGTGAAAATATGAAAGAAAAATGTCAAAAATCCAACGTATTTGTTTGTTCAACACTGATCTTATTTCAGCTTGTGATTCCAAATTTATGTTCAAATAGTGGCAAATAAAGCAGATTAAATTCTTTTCTAGGGTAAATTAGATTCCATACTGATCCATTCAGGTGCCCAATTTATGTATTCTAAAGAGTAGTAATTGCTATGAAGAAAAATACTGGGTGTTTGGCGTTAATTGCTTAGCTCTAATATTTGTACGTGTTTCTCAAGACCCATGTCCCCTTCCTTTGTTTAGGCTACTTATTTGGTGAGTTCTACCCTGCGTTTGGCCAAGTGGGATAGAGACAGGGGAAGTGCTCTGCTTTTCCAGTTAATAATAATAATAATTTAATATCACCGTACCAGTACCAGGAAGGAACAATGAAGGCTGAAGCACGTGAAAATCCACGCCCAACATTTTCCCTTTTGCAATCAGTTTTTGTCTCTCTTCATCCGTATATTATATGCTAACTTCTCAAATAAAACAAACAAAAAGAATAAAACAAAATCAAAATCGAATTTCACAACTTACCGGAAATACGACCAGAAGGATAGCACAGCGAACATACAGGCTGTAACTACGGCGGGACCACCTTCGGTTGCAAATAATATACCTGTACGACAACCTGATGTGAATTGTCCTCGATTCCTGCGTCTCGCCGCCTACAAAACGTTCTCCTCAATCCTTTGAACACGTGTTCACTCTTTGTAGTTTCTCTAGTTAAAATCCTCTTCTCTTCTTTCTTTTCTCTGCCTATTTCCTGAGCTCTGTTTTTGAATTATGGACAGAGATTTTAAACCAAGCTTTTCCTCTCTCGGTGTCGCTGCTTCTTCTGCATCTCTGTTTCCGCCGTCGATCTCTACTGACGTCATTCCTGATGATAGTCCCTTCAGCTCTATTTTCTCCGATGTTACTGTCCAAACTCTAATCCCATTGCCTTCCGATTTCTCCATTGGTACTTCCTCCCTTTTGGATTTCCATGCTTATTACACCTCAACTCACTCTCATCAACTCGGTGATAACTCATTTTTCAACTCGGATTCCCAACTCACTCGCTCCAACTTCTTCTCTGCAAACCTCAAAATTCCTAAAAAAGAACCGTCATCGTATTTTAATCTTGACGAGTCAGCATTAATCCCCGAGTTAACTCAGCCACTCGATTTCCTCTCTAAGAACCTCCCTTCTCTTCAATCTATTGAGTCACCTCCTTCAAAACATCCTTTTGACTCACGTTTCACCAATCTCAACTCCTCTCCACCTTCTGCTTCTTTCTCCACTGCAGTTACCCCTCAAAAACAGGTAGAAAAGCGACGCCGGAAAAGAATGAGCGACAAATTTCACAACTTACAGAAGCTACTGCCACTGGATAAGAAAATGGACACTGCAACTATGCTAGCCGAGGCATACAAGTATGTCAAGTTTTTGCAAGCCCAAGTCAAAGCACTTCAAGCCATGGCCACTGATTCAAGCTTTAATGGCGATGTTGGTGGTCTCGGTAGTTTGTTCGAGAAAATGGAGATGTTAAGCAGACAGCAAGTATTACAGGTTCTATTAAACACGCCTGAGGCACAATCAAGACTTTACTCGCAACGCTGTTGTGTGTATTCTATCGAACAGTTGGTGGTCCTGAAGAAAGTTGCAGAAAAGAGAGCTCTTTTTAATCAACAGGTGATTCTTGACACAAGAAGAAACTGAGTTATAGTTGTTTAATCTTATGGGTATATGTTTTGGCTGGCTCTGTGCATTTTTTTTGTTGGAGAGTGGACAGTTTACACTTTACAGTTATATAATCTTTAATGGTGTGGGGAACTGAGTTAATTATGGACTTACAGTTTTATAATATTAGAGCTTTTTCAATGAACCCCTTTTGTTATATTTTTCTAACGACTTCAACGACAAAATGGCTGTTAGTATAAGTATTGTTTATAGAAAGGGAATTTTCTGCGGTTCAGTATACACGATACAGGGGACTCTGTTACTAATCAATTGTCATTCTCATTTATTTTCTGTTTTGCTGCTGCGGGCTTCTGATTTTCTGTTTGCCTATTTACTGGAGCAATGGTACAGGACAGGAAAAGAGTGCTACTCATCCATTATTATTATTATTATTAATTAGTTTTTTATTTTTTTATCTGTTTTTGGGATTTATTCCTAATATAATACAGATTAGAATATGTTTTAATTCTCACTATTTCAACATTAACAGTATCAGTCTTGGAGATTTATTGATGTTCGATATTATAGTGCAGGAGTCACTTTTAATTGTAAAATTATGAATTTGGCAGCACATTTTAGTTCCTGATATTTTAATTAGATTTTATTTTAAAAATAATCGTATAATGCTTTGATTCTCAAACAATCGTGAGCTATTTGAAGCTTTGCCTTATAAAAGGTTGCTAATTTCATATTTTCTTTTAGATTTGTTTAATAAATTAAAAATCTTTCCGATCTAAATCAAACCCACAATTCAACATAGACCCTTTTCGAAAACTCATATCACAAATTTCGAAAAAATAAAAAATTAAGAGAAATCAAGAGAAAAAACCTAATAAACAATCTTGAGCATTGGAGACAAGGGCATAATATGTTGGTATGAAAATGAAACCTAATAGAACACGAAGCAGTAGTAGTGACTGTGATACTGGTAGGAAAGGTAAGAGGCTCTCCTGAGTCAGAAGCTAAACAAATTTATGATACTGGCAGGAAAATAAGCCCATAGACCCGTGTTTGGATCCTCCAAATCAAGTTGTTGGATGGTGTCGTGCTAATTTAAAATATAACGACCAAGGACAATCGTACTCGTAAAAAAGAAGTCCAACTGGGTGATCTCTTGCAATTGGGCCATACAAAGCCCAATCAAGTTGGAGTCTAGAGTCCAAAAAAGGACAAATAAAATAAATGAGAGTTGTTTCCTTTTGCAGGAGAAAGATTCATTAGTTTCAATTTTGTATTGGTGAAATTGGAGGGTGGGCTAATTTGGAAAAATATTGAAAACTATCAAGCTGAAGATATGGAACAACTCTTAGAAGCTAACTCACAAAAAGCTCCTTAAAGGATATTAGTCAAAGTAGTCAGCTATGTACTAATCACTAGTTAAATTATAATGTAATAGATGTTAGATTTTATACATGCGAACAACAATAGCTCAAGCGATGAGCTATACATTTTGTATGTATACTCAGGCAGCATCAGCAATAAAACGTGAAAAAGTTTATTCTCTTCTTTGGCCTCTTAACAAGGTATAAGAGTCGAGAAAATCTAGAAAACTGTGAAGAGTGATTATTCTTTTCTTCTTCTTCGAGATATTGTTTCTTCATCCTTCTTTTTTTCTTTTCTATCGAAGCTTTTCTAATGGGAACTCCTCTCAACTCTAGTCCTATGAAAGAATCTTCTTCTCCATTCTTTCTTCACCATTCATATACAACATGGATCAGTGGTTGTGACTCCAAAACTTACTTCTAGCAATTATCTGACTTGAAGGTAATTTTTTTCTTGTAGTTTTGATTAGGAGATGGTGCGATTTCTAAACCGTCCTTAGGAGATCCACTTGGTTTCTCTTGGAAGTGATATAATGATCTCAATATTGTTGTTTGGCTATTGAGAGCTATTTCACCATCCATAGCTTCAACTGTTTTCTGTCTAGAGGACGCTAAATAGATTCCGGACAAACTGAGTAAGAGATTCTCGCAGCCTGACGATGCTAAGGTTTGTCACCTATAACATTTGCTTTGTTCTATTTCACAAGGTACCAAATCTATGGATTCTTATTTCACTGAATTAAACAGCATATGGGAAGAATTGATTATTTATAGGCCTTGTCTTTATTGTTCATTTGGACATTGTAACTAGAGTTGTTTTCAAAGATTTATGGATGAACAACAAAAGGACTATGTTTTTCAATTTTTGAATGGGTTGAATGAGACTTTTCAAGGGTTAAGATCTCAAATCATACTAATGAAGTCGTTTCCTAGGTTGGATCAGATCCATAATTTATTGTTATAAGAGGAGACACAGAGGTCTATCTTGATGCAAAATCAGTCTTTTTCGAATGTTTCAGCTATGGCCGTAAGAAAGGATAAGAATAAGGCTGACATTACATGTTATCACTGTGGAAAACCCAAACATGTGAAGGCTAGTTGTTATAAGATTGTTGGATATCCTTCTGACTTTTAGTTTAACAAGTCAAAATGAATTCTCTCTTCTTTGCCTTTGTCTCAATTTAACAAAGTTGCTTCTAGAAAATCACATGTGGATTGCGATATTTCACATTCTGGATCTGCTCACTCTATTACAAGTCAGCCAGTCATGGATCAACATTGTTCTTCAGTTGACAGTCTTTCCAAGTTGAGTTTGACCCAAGCACAAGTTCAGAAGCTGATGTCTTTTCTCAATGACCAGCCTTCGATCCTTAGTTTTTCAAATAAACAGAACATATTTACCTCTTCTCCACAAGTCAACTTAGCAGGTATAATTCCTTCCGTGCTTTCTGTTCCCTTATCTTCTGAATTGCAGAAATTGTTTCATGATAAATTTTCATGTCCTCCATGGATTGTGGACACAGGTGCCACAGATCACATAATATGCTCATCATCATTGTTTTTGAATTTCATACCATTGTATTATTCATTTGTTTCCTTGCTTAATGGTTTGAAAGTCCCAATTACAGCCATAGGAACAATTCAACTCAGTTCAAACTTTATAGTACATAATGTTTCATTGATTCCTTCTTTCTCTTTCAATTTGTTGTATGTTAGCAAATTGGTTTCTTTAAAGTAGATTTGCTCCATAATTCTTTCTGACTATTGCTTTATCCAGGTCCTTTCTTCATGGATGACGATTGGACTGACTAAGTTGGTCAATGGTTTGTTTGTTCTCCTATAAGATTCAGTTTCTCCAACTTTTATGTTCTTCAATTGCCTCTGTT
This sequence comes from Jatropha multifida, assembly GCA_948099535.1. NCBI lineage: Eukaryota > Viridiplantae > Streptophyta > Magnoliopsida > Malpighiales > Euphorbiaceae > Jatropha > Jatropha multifida. The sequence goes on along the minus strand of CANUEX010062221.1, from coordinate 9,804 downwards.
AATTTAGTATCTTTTGCTACATGGTACCATAAGTTAGACCATCCTGTAAATGATAGTTTAAATGTTTTGTAGCCACTTTTTTTTTGTTTCACTTCCTTCTTATTCTAATATCTGTCATACTTGTCCTAAAGCTAAGAGAAGACGACTTTCTTTTCATGTTCATGTAAATACTTTTAGTATTCCTTTTGAAATTGTACATATGGATGTGTGGGGACCTTATTCTCAAAAGGCTATCAATGGAAATCGTTTGTTTCTCACTATTGTTGATGATTACACCAGATGTGTTTGGACATTTCTCATAAAATCTAAAGCAACTATTTCTTTTCTTGTCCTACAGTTTTATCATTTTGTTAAAAAATCAATTTCAAAGTTTCTGTCAAAATTGTTAGAACTGATAATGGGACTGAGTTCTTTCTCAAGTCTTTCTTTGCTTCCACAGGGATTGTACATCAGATTACTTGCCCTTATACCCCTCAATAAAATGCCCTTATACCCTTTATACTTGCCCTTATACACCAACATATCCTTAATATTGCTAGGACACTCCTTTTTCATTCTCATTTGTCTTTGGATTTTTGTGACTGCTATTTTAATTACTACTTACTTGATTAACATAATTCCTATGGTCAAGTATCAAAACAAGTCTCCTTTTGAGTTGTTGTTTCATAAGCTTCCTTCGTACATTCATTTAAGAATATTTGGTTGTCTCTGTTTTGCTTCTAACCTTATAGCTCATAGAAACAAATTTGATTCTAGAGCAAGGGAAGCTATTTTTGTTGGTTATCCCATTGGCACCCAAGGGTATCTTGTATATGACATGCATTCTCATACTATTTTCATTTCTAGGGATGTCATTTTTCATGAAACCATTTTTCCGTTTCATAAGTCTTCTCCAAGTATTCCTTTAATACCTGTTTTTTACCTACAATTAATTCTCTTCCTGCTTCTTCATTATTTCCTAACTTTGATATTAATTCTACATCCACTTCTCATTCTCCTATTAGTGCTACTCATACTAATATTTCTCCTCCTATTCATGAAAATCACAATTATGATGTTGCTAGTTTTGAGAATTTACCTACTATTTCAATTACCTGTTAATTCCATTCCCCCTGTCCATTCTACTACAACTTCTACCAATCTTCGTTTAAGACGTAGCATGAGATCTCATCAAATTCCTTCTTATCTTAAGGATTATACTTGACATCTCATAATTCACCATCACATTCTACATCATCAGTTACTTCTCATCCTCAGCATGATTATCTTTCATATAATAGATTATCTTCTTCGTATAAATCTTTTGTCCTTAATGTCTCTTATGAAGTTGAACATAGATCCTATTACTAAGCCATTAAGTCTGATCATTGGCAAAAGGCTATCAAATTTGAGTTGGATGCTTTACAGTTAAATCATACATGGACTATTACTTCTTTGCCACCAAATGTCAAACCTATTGGGTGTAAATGGGTCTATAAGACCAAGTTTAAGGTTAATGGTACTATCGATAGACACGAGGCAAGGTTAGTTGCCAAGGCGTATACTCAAAGAGTTGGTTTTAATTACCAGGAAACATTTAGTCCAGTGGCTCAGCACTCCACAGTTAGAGTTTTCCTTGCACTTGCATCTATTCTTAATTGGCATTTATGTGGGTCCCGTTTATATATAGCACAATCTAAGGTGGGGGTGAATTGAGTTTTCTAAAATTTGACTTTTAAAACACCAAATCAAAATTCTGTTTGAGCGAAATTAGAAAATATTTGTGAGAATCAGTTATTAAATTTAGAACTTTCTTATAAAGCTGTTGCAAGATTAGAATGACTTTGTGAAAGACATTTATTACTTTTAGAATTGATTCACAAGCCTTCTGCAAGATTAAAACATTTCTATGAAGTACAGTTATTATGTTTAAAACTGCTTCACAAAGCTACTGCAAGATTAGAAAGACTCTGTGAAGAATAGTTATTGCATTTAGAACTACTTCACAAATCTTATGCAAAATTAGAAAATTGATTATGATTAAGATTATGATTATACTGAATATAAAAGGAGAGATTAGAACTTAGTATAATCACAATACATAAATCTAGAGTTTTAAAGTTCCACAAAAATAAAGTTCATCCTCGTTTAGAAACAGAACCTTAAACAACTTTGCATTTCTAAAATATTAACACTTATGTAAACAGAATATAATCAAGTAGAGCTTTAGAAAATAAAAGAAGATAAACACAGAGATTTGTAGTGGTTTGATACTGACTCGCTTACATCCACTCCTCAAGAAGCATATTGAGATCCTCCACTATATTATCTCTTTTCAAGAGTAAGAGACAAACCAACAGTTACAAGGAAATAGATTTAACACTTAAACCTAACCTTAACCCACTAGATTACACAAGTTTTAGCTAATCTCTACCCTTTCTATTTACAGAGAATGAAAACTCAAATCAAGATATTAGAATCTCACACAAGGAGAAGGTTGCTTAATAATCTTTTCACCATAGCTTCTTAACTAAGCTATTACATAAACGTATTTCGTTAGATTACAACAATATATATGGATAGAGATAAATGCACTTATAAGCACAGGAAAAATATAAAACAAATTTAAAAATAGAAAGTAAAATGCAGAACTATTCTTCAGAAAGTGTTAATACTAGATTTCTTTTGACTTATAAAATATCTCTTGAAGAATAAAGATGGAAAGAAATGAAGGGGGTTGAAGAGACAGAGCTTAGAGAGATATTAGCTTTTAAGAAAGAGGAGAAATTTTATAAGAAAGAGAAATAAACTAGTTATAAATGATTTGTGGGTTTCTCTGTAAATTGTGATGATTAATTCTGACATGTAAATTTTATAATTAACTCAGCATGGGTTACATTAATGAGCTATCGAGGCTCTTCACATAAGGCATGGGGTTGAAAAGTTTAATTTCAGAAAGTTGTTTAACTTTTAATCAGAACCAATCAACTGTGTTCAGAAAATATCAGTTTTGTCAAATAAAAAATTTCTTTTTGCAGAATTTCATTTAATAGCCATCAAAAGTTCGCCCACCAGCTCAAGACTTGAGTCCCCTCTATGTCTAGGAATAACAAAAGGAAGGTGCTCTGTTGATTGAGTAGTTGGTTTTTCTTCCAATACCCACATGATTGGTAGGCTTAACAGTATGCCCTTTAGAGCCACTACATATGCTTCTCTTGCTGCTTTTTAGTCACCCTTCACAGCCACCACTTCGCCCTCATCTAAGTAGAATTTCATAGTTAAGTTCTTGATGCACGTTATTGCCTTTAGCTCATGTAGGGTAGGTCTTCCCAATATGGCGTTATATGGGAATTGGATGTCTACCACTATGAATTCTAGTTTAAGCCTCTTTGAAGAATTCTCACCACCGAGCTTCATATCTATGTCTACTGCTCCTACCACCTGAACTGGCTTGCCTGCTAAACTAACAAGAGGAGTCCGGATAGTCTTGAGTTTTGTTGGATCTAATTTGAGGGCCTTGAACACCTCCATAGTCATCATATTAACCGCACTACCTCCATCTATTAGGATTCTTTTTACCAAAAAATTCTCCAGGACCCCTTCGATTACCAGGGCATCATTATGTGGTGTGCGGACATGTTTGCCATTGGTTTCAGAGAACGATATTGGTGGTCTTAGGCTAAGTTTTTGTTGAGGTAGGATAGAGTATATCTCCCTAGCTCTCCGCTTCCTCGCTGAGCTGCTATTGCCACCTACTGAGCCACCAAATATAGTGTGAATGGTTCCTATGGTCCGAACACCCCTATCAGGTTTGCTTGATTGTCCTTTATCCCGCTTTTTTTCTCCCACAAACTGCTTTAGCTCGCCTCTCTGCATGAGACACTCTATCTCCTTCTTCAACTGCCAACAAGCATCAGTTTCATGGCCCACATCCCTATAGAACTCGCAATATTTGCTCTTATCCCTATGACCTGCTAAGTCCTCCCTCATCTTTGCTGAGCCCTCCCTCATCTTTTTAGGATAAAAGTATGGGATACGATCACCTTGTTCTTTAATCCATAATAAGATCTTTGAACGAGGTTCGTTCACCGCGATGAATTATGTATCTCGCAAAAGCTCACTATTTTTGGAGCATGGAGTTCGGATGGGCGATCTCCTCCATGGCGAATGTCTACCCCTAGGAGGTAAGTGTCTTTCTGGATCTATACCTTTCTTCCTTGGCTGACTTGTGTTGCTATTGGACTTCATAAGCTTCATCCAGTTTAGTGTATTTGTGAGCCCTTGCCATGAGTTCGGCAAAAGTCGAAGGAGGATCGATGTTCAAGCTTTCAAACAGCTTATTGTACTTGCAATTCTTGGCCATTACACTAACAGCCACTTCATCGTTCAGGTTCTCCACTTGCATCTCCACCTTTTGAAACCTAGTCATATACTGCTGTAAGGTTTCTCCTTCTTCTCTTTTCAAATCCACCAGATCAGATGAAATTTTCTTAGATGGGATACAGGTTATGAAATGAACTTGGAATGTTGTGGCTAACTGGAAAAAAGAGTGGATGGAATCTGTTTTAAGCGTTTGATACCACTCTTGCATGGCACCTTTGAGGGTGACTGGGAAGACCTTATACATCAAGTCTTTTAAGCTAGTCTGCAAATACATTATGGTTCGAAAGGTGGCCAAGTGGCTTCTGGGATCGGTATATCCATTATAAGATTGAAAGGTGGAGAGTTTGAATTTAGGAGGGAAGCCTGTGGCTAGGATGGTAGGGGATAATGGTGAGTCTTGGCGGAGGCCATAATCTCTGTTCTACTTTGATTCCTTACACTTTCGTATCAACTTCTTCACTACATCCTTGAGGTTCATCTCATCCAACATTTGAGTGTGACTAACCTCCTGACTATGGTGGTTGATAGGCTTTGATTCCGCTTCCTAGTACCGGTCGGAGATGGAATGAGTTGGGTGTTTAGGGGAAGGTGGATGAACTTTTCCTTCATTGAGAAAAGCCTTTGTGGGTTTGGGAGGTGGAGTGGGATCACCATGGGATCCAAAAGTTGAAATCAAATTATTTGATCGGTTAGAAAAGCTGAAGGTGTATTTCACGCTCACTGCACCAACTTTTAAATTGGTTATAGTGAAACACTTATTTTCTAAGTAAAATCAAACTATTTGATCGAACTGATGTGTATTGACCCAATCAATTTGGTTTGATTTTTCGAATATACTTGAGTTAGATTTGGTCTTTAAAGAAAGCTATTTTCGATTTTTATAGTTCTGACTCAATTTGGAACTGAACCACCCATTTACACGTCATTGCATGAAATTCGAATTTAAGACATCTTTTATTTTTTAAATTTTAAGAGAGTTTAATTCTAGTCATTGTTATACGACAAATTAATAAGCATCAAATTAATATCCAACTTTGGTGCTTCGCGTTGGTCATGCAAAATTTTAAATTTTAATTGACAATTGAAAATTAAAAATATAATTTTTCCATAAATTTATGCATTGCTTTTATTTAGAGATTGAGACGAGAAAATGGGTCCCATCTTGAGAAATAAGTGACAAAATGTCAGAAAACCATTGATAAAATGTTTGACAATGGGATAGAAATGTAACGCTTTCTGAGCTTTTATTATTTATTTATTTGCGTGTTCCTTTCATGTTATTGCTTTTCTGATATTCGGAGTCAATGCTATTCCTTACGTGGCAATACATAAATTCTCCGCTGTGCTTTCTACGAAAATTTTTGTATCACTTTTAATTTTTATTTTAATTTATTATAAAACTATGTGTATTAATTTTTTTATTTAATTTATAAAATAAAATTAATTAAACACTTATTGAAAAATTAAAAAATATTAAATTATTATTTCATAAATAATATATTATATAGTCACTCCAAATTGTTCTATTTGTATTTCATATCAATTATTCTAACTCCGAGAGAAATAGAATATAAAATTAAAAAATATAAAAAAAATTAATTTTTATTTATACTATTAATACACATTAGTCACTCATAGCAAACCAAACTTAATTTAAAAGCATTTGCCCTCTAACCAACCACCTCCAGTGTATGCTTCAACACGAATTACAAAAAAATAGTTGATACGATAAAAACTTCTAGTAAAATGTTCGCTGGTAACTCAATAGAGGATTTACCCATTCAGCAACTTTGGCACTGCATGTTCCAAAAAGTCCTAAACCAAACCTTAGAAAAGAAAAGGAATTTGTCACTATGTTGTGAATTTATATATACTATTAATTGAAATTTATTTTGTTATCAAGCAAGTATTATTTGTATTTCCTTTATGCATATCTTATATTCATCTCTCACCATAATATTGTAATGGTTGTGGTATTAATTTTATTTTAATTATTAATTTTTTTCTTTATATTAAAGAATAATAATTATCTATACAAATCTATATATTAATTGGTAATTGATTGTCACTTCTATTAAAGAATATATGTAAATTTCACTTTATCTTTATACATGATTGATTTTTTCTTTTCTTTTTTTATGTCGGGATGATGTTCAGCCTTTAAGACTACTTAATGGATAGGCGTAGTTCTTGCTCTCTACATCCAATCCTACAAATGCTCCCTCCGCATAGACCCGACAAATTTTCAATACACACAAGTGTATGATATATTAATATTGGCGAGTTTAAGCACAAGCAGAGATTAATTAATTGCTTTGCTTAGACGGCATCAGAGAACGAACTTAAGAACATCAAAAGTTCGTTCAACGGAATTATGCTTGATTTATCTTTATCTTTATTATAATTTTGTGTATATTCTTATTTAACTTTATTTTTCATTGATGTTGACTTCTAATTTTGGTTGTGATTCACATATAATATTGGAATACTATTGCATCATCGGGACGCCTTGTGATTGTTTTTCTATTGATTTTTTATTAGTATAATAATTAAATTTGATGTATTCTATCAAATGAAGTTTATAAAATACACAATTTAAATTAAATTAAATTTTTTAACTTCCAAACAATTTTTTTGCATGCTAATACTATTACAATTTTTTTATTCTACAATAAAATCATTATTATTATTTTTATTGTTGAGAGATTCTATTTTTATTTTTATTTTATATAAAATAATATAAATATCAAAGAAAACCAAATAATATAGTACTATCAAAGTAACAGAAAAAATAAAATTTCAAATATATATTTAAATTTGTAATTTATAATATTATAAAAATTAAAACTAATAATAGTCATTTGTAGCACAAGCATAACGTAGTAACAAGTGCATATACATCCAGAAATAAAGTCAGGTTCGAATCTCATTTCTCTAGTAATAAAAAGAAATGTCATTTGTATATTACAGTGAATTTATATTCTGAAGATATTAAAATCTCATAGCTCAATATCAAAGTGTTCTTAAAGGGAGAAAGGGATAGATCATACAATTTTTTAAAATCTATAAATATATACCTCTACAATAAAATCTATAATATATATAAAAGTACGAATGGAGAATATTGAATTTCTAAAAAGCCCCTATGTATTTTAATTAATAAAAAATATTATTAAGAACAATTTAGTCTTAATAGCTAAGTTGAACGACATTGTGTTTATTTTCCTATTTTAATTATCATTATTATAATTTGAATCTAATCCTATTCTAATTAGAAATTTATTTTTTAATACGATTCTAATTAGAAATTTGTTCTATCATACCACTATATAGATGTTTAGTTTTGATTATTTTTCGCTATTAATAATTTATTGCTTTTGACTATCAATAATTAATACTTCAAGCTTTTGTTTTTTTTAAATTATTAAATTTGCGATTATATCTTTTTCTTATGGTAAGTGTTAACTCTCTCTATTTATAAATTAATAGAATAGTTATTATTTATATTTATTGTAATTTAATAATTCTTATCTCTTTATTTGTTTTTAAAGTTATAATCTATATCTATAATCGTTAAGGATAATTTAGTCTTATTCTAATTAGAAAAGTTTTAATTTTATTGATTAATTAAAAAAGTATTAAAGATAATTTAGCCATATTCTAATTAGAAAACTTAAATAATTTAATCATATTTTAATTAGCTGAAAAATAAAAATAGTTTAATTTGATTGGTAAACTTAATTTTCTATTTAAATTTAAATTCTGTTAAGATGTTTAATATATAATTATAAATAGTTAAGTTTAGTTCTATCAATACCGTTGTAAGGAAGAAACGCAGTTGACTTTCAAAATGGCAAAAATAAAATTAGGTGCATCCACCTGCAGCAACAAGCGCCTAGAAACAATTCCTCTATTAGATGCCATGATTCTAAGACTATAACGGTTGCACCGAAGCAATGGTACAACATCTGCCGCATGTACAGAGTAGCATAATATATCTATGAATGTATTTGGATGAATTTGATAGCATTAGCTAATAAACCCTAAATCCTAACATTAGGTGTCACGACCCGTTTTCATAGACCGGACCTGCACTAGGGCTTGAAAAAGTTTAAAGCCACCAAAGTCCGTAATAAGTCTAATCTCTGATTTTATCACCTTAATTATGTAAAAATATTCTACAAGTTGGCCCATTATATTTTTAATGATTCAAACTATTTATAGAGCCTTATTTCATTCAACTCAACCGTTCCCATAAAATTTTACATACACTTAACATTATTATTACAATAATAAAATCTTATCATAACTGCGGATTTTCTACTACTGTACAATTATAAAGAATTCTAAATAATTATATCTTATACATTTAAACATTCCTTTGAATAACCTCAAAAGGAAAGAAAACTAATGCTCCAAATTTTTACAACTGATTCACAATTTCCTGAAACAACATAAAAGATAAGGGGGGAAAGGGGTGAGTATAAAACTCAGTGAAAAATAACATATAATACCAAACCCACACATTCACACAAATGATACTTAAGGCATTATAAATGAACATTCTCCATTCACACAATGACAATCATATTATCCACAAACAACTGCAACCATATGCACATCAAATAGTTGTTAGCCAGTGAAATCACCTTAACAGGACCATGCTCTCCCCAAGCATGTTTTAATATCCATCATATCACATCATATGATCCCATGGTCCTGTGACTTGTGTACCCAGGGAGCCCATCCCCATTCGGGCAAAACCATAATCAGATAAAAACATTTTTCGCAAAATAATTTTCTTTGTAAAAATATTTTTCCATGACACGTGTCATCATCCAGAGTGCACAAGAGGGGGCGCCACTCCCACCGCTTATGGCCCACTAACGGTATTCTCACCATACCCGTGCTCTCAACCCAGGTGATTCACATCATTCCAACTCCCACACAGCAATCATATATCATTATGTACAAACCAATTATTCACAGCTTTTATCATTGCACAAACATTCATCCACATACTATGTATGCAAGAATTTAGAAATAATAAGCACAATGCATAAAATAAATTATGAAGTAATGAATTTAGTAAAGCATTATATATTATTACTTACCTAAAAGCAAGAAGTTGATTTCGACAGATCAACCAGGCTTTCACAACAGTTTATTGAGCTTCTTCAACCTAATATCAAATTAACATTTCATATTCAGTCCTTTATTATAATTACCTTCTTTATATTTTTAAATAGATTAACTAATTTAAATCCTTTATGATTTATTTATTATTTTGAAGTTCATACTTTAGTTTAGGTAAGGATTAAAATCTATTTAGTTTCTTTATTATTGTTTTATTCACAATCTATACTTATACTCTACTTTCATCAAATGCTATTACTTATACTTTTAAAGTAAATCAATTATTAAAGATTTATTTATTACTTT
>CANUEX010062210.1:0-19176 GCA_948099535.1 Jatropha multifida | reverse complement strand
TGAAACAATTTGGGATGAACCGGAGTGAAGCTGATCATTCAGTATTTTATAGACATGGAGATGGAGATCATAGCAAGTGTATCTACCTAGTGGTCTATGTTGATGACATAGTGATAACAGGTAATGATCATCAAGGGATTTCTTAGCTCAAACAACATTTGTTTAGCCACTTTTAGACTAAAGATTTAGGAAATCTTAAGTATTTCTTGGGGATCGAAGTAGCTCAATCTAAGATAGGTATATGCATCTCTCAAAGGAAATATGCGCTGGATATGCTAGAAGAAACTGGCATGCTAAATTGTAAACACGTGGATACTCCCATGGACCCAAATGTTAGACTTATTTCTGGACAGGGGGAGTTATTAGAAGATCCTGGTAGATATCGCAGATTGGTTGGTAAGCTAAACTATCTTACAAACACACGACCTGACATATCTTTTGCAGTAAGCGTGGTTATCCAATTTCTTCAATCTCCATGTGATAGCCATTGGGATGCAGTGATTTGTATTCTGAGATATTAAGGGAACTCCTGGCCAAGGCTTGTTGTATAAAGATAGGGGTCACTCACAAATTGTTGGATATTCTGATGCAGACTGGGCAGGTTCTCCCTCTGATCGGCTGTCTACTTCAAAATACTGTATTCTGATTGGAGGAAATTTGATATCTTGGAAGAGTAAAAAGCAAACTGTTGTAGCTAGATCAAGTGCAGAAGCAGAATACCGAGCCATGGCACTAGCTACGTGTGAACTTATTTGGCTAAAACAACTTATTCAAGAATTGAAATATGGAGAAATTAAAGAGATGAAGTTAATCTGTGATAATCAAGCAGCTCTTCACATTGCCTTTAATTCAGTGTTTCACGAAAGGACAAAACATATAGAGATAGATTGCCACTTCATCAGACAGAAGATTGAATCAGGATGTATTTCTACCTCTTTTGTTAGTTCGAACGATCAGTTAGGAGATATCCTTACAAAATCTCTTAGAGGTCCTCGTATTGAATACATTTGTACCAAACTAGGAGCATATGACATGTACGCTCCAGCTTGAGGGGGAGTGTTAGAATCTTGTAATTATTGGGGTAGATTGTGCATATATTAAAAGGATACTAGGAGATTATTAGGAGATATTAGGAGATTATTTTCCTTTTTTGAACTATTTTTTGTGTATTATATATACCTTAAACTGTATATGAAAATTTGTCAAGCCAATTGCTTGTTTCAAAACTTCTTCTTCCCTCTTTCACATAACTCTCAACAATTAAGGCTAGAATGGGTTGATTGTGGCTGAAACAATAATGATTTTAAAGAAAATCTTAGAATTAGATGTTCCTACATCACTGATAGACAGACAACCGAAGCAACTGCTAACCAATCTTTTCCTCAAATGGCATATCCATGAAAGAACGAATCTTTAAGTTGTTTCTAGACATGAACAAGATACGGTTGGAAATATCACTGAGAAAGTGAAGTTAAAAATTCTAGATGTTGAAGGAAAGGTTGATATTGATCCTGCTTGATTTAGCAATTGGCTTCTTTTCATTGAATCTTTCTTTGATAGGTGACTATATGAAAGAATATCTCGAAGTGAGGTTTGTGGAAATGAAGCTTGTTGGATTAGCTAAAAGATGGTGGTATCGCATTGAGCATGATATGGGAAGATAGAGGAAACCACCAATTAATACATGGTTGGAGCTGAAAGCTAAACTACAAGAAAAATATATGCCATTGATAGGGCAAGTTGTGGCAGCATGTCTATCCTTTAAAATACATTTCAACCATGACAAAAATGCATTAGAGAATCTATTCTTTAAAACAAGGCAGCATGTTTGTGGCTGAATCTATCGTTGGGCCAATTTGAAGGTGGTCTGAGGGCTGATATTAAAAAGGAATTGTTTAAGTGGCCCATATCCAGTGTAGGACATGGATTCCAAGTGGCCCTTGATGTTGAGGAATAACTCTAGGAAAAAAAGTTGGGATTCAAATTGGAGATGCCAATGAAAAAAGAGGATTTTATGCAAATTGTAACATCAATTCAGCAGCTTTGCAGCCATTTAATAGTAACAAAACTTGCATTATTATACAGTAACCTGAACAATTTTAATTATATACAGATGAAATCCAATTAAAGACTAATTAAAACGTCTAAGCTCAATGATACATATACATACAAGAGTTGCTTTCCTTAAAGTGTCTTTGAACAATTTTTTCCTTCTTAACATAACCCTAAGATCGTAAACACCAAATTAAATTGTAATGCTAAAAAACCACAATAGCCACCCATTTTAGATCGCTGCAACTAGCAACAAACCAAGAAACTATGATGTGGCTTATCAATCTAGACTAATTAAGAATTGTATAAGAAGACAATCTTTCAAATAATTCAAATAATTCAAAAACAAAAGGAGGTTGTAAATGAGAGATCTTGGATGCAAGACAAGCCATGGGATTGAACATGTTGAAGGTATGGCGGGAAACAGCCCAGATTATCTTCGTGTTGTTGACATAGAACTATGAGCCAAATGATCCTCTCCTTCCATTTTTGGTTAACGAAATTGAAATTCAAGTAATGAATAATTTAAGTTTTGCTTATTCATGTTGCTTTTGGGTTTGATGGGAAACATAAGAAAAGAGCAAAAATATGTAAATGTTTATAGAATTGGCATTTGCATGTTAGGGGATATTCAGATAAGGATTGGAATCTTCAATTTTTGCAGAACGAAAACATTCTCGCCCAATGCACAACATTTCCAAGTCCTAATTTTCTTCCCCCAATTTTGTTCATCATAGTTGTTATTGAGGATATGATTGTCTTCTCTAGCATTTTGCATATGTGGGTGATGTGCAAAGCTGATACAAGCTTCTCTCAGTCCATGTTAGTTGCTGACATGGCAAAAGTGGGCTCCAATTCATCTAAATAAGCATTTGGATGAGCCACTTCGGCAAAAAACACTTGATTGCAAGTTTTTTAATAGTTCAAACTCTTAAAATTGCAAATGTTTGTAGAAAAATCCCACAAAGATAATTGACCTTTTAAAATTACTTCACAAAATAGTGCAATTTTTTTCCGATTTAGCCTCTCTTAACTTTCGAAAATTTTTCTTTGGCCCCCCTGCTACTGGAGTCTAGGTTTGCCCTAGATTACAAGGCTCTTAAACATATCAATTCCAAAAATATATTGGCGTCGTTGTACAAAATGGATGCTTTCTTGCAAGATATTCTTTGTAATCATGACAAAGCTGGAATTGAGAATAGGATAACTGATGCATTGAGTGGAGTAACGCTAATTCTTACTTCTATTCTTGTTCAACTTGTTAGCTTTGTGTAATCAAGTATGGAAAAATAATATTGTGCTGTTGTATTTCATCAAATAGGGTTATATATATATATATATACAAGGTATTATAAATCTATTAGGAATCTAACTCCTAGTAGGACTCTATTTACAACTAATCCTTAACACTCCCCCTCAAGTTGGAGCATAGATGTTAATCATGTCTAACTTGTTACAAAGTCAACCCGAGATCCATTTAGAGCTTTTATAAATATACCTCCTAATTGTTCACTCGTTTTAACTTTCCCTGTAGAGATAACACCCACCCTGTTGTATCTTTTCATGAGTGAAATGACAATCAATCTCAATATGTTTTGTTCGTTCATGGAATACCGGATTTGATGCAATGTGAAGAGCAGCTTGATTATCACACCATAATTTTGCAGGCAAGGATGACTTGAAGCCAATTTCTTCTAACAACTGACGAATCCAAATTAATTCATAAGTAGATTGAGCCATAGCTCGATATTCTGATTCAGCACTTGAGCGTGTAACTACATTTTGTTTCTTGCTTCTCCACGATATCAAGTTTCCACCCACAAAGACACAATATCCTGAGGTTGACCTTCTATCAATCTTCGAACTTGCTCAATCCGCATCTGAAAAACACTCAATGTTCAAATGCCCATAATTACTATAAAGTAGACCATGACCCAGATTACCTTTCAGGTAGCACAAAATCTGTCCTAAAGCTTTCCAATGGATAACTGTAGGAGAAGACATAAATTGGCTTCAGACGCTCACAGAGTAAGCAATATCTGGACGTGTTACCGTAAGGTAATTCAATTTACCCACTAATCTTCTATACATCTCAGGATCATCAAATAACTCACCATCAATTGAAAGTTGCAAATTAGGAGTCATTGGAGCACTGCATGACTTGGCACCTAGCTTTCCCGTTTCCTTTAGTAGGCCAAGAACATACTTCCTTTGAGATAAGAAGATGCCTCTCTTATACCTAGATATTTCAATACCCAAAAAATATTTCAATGGCCCTAAGTCTTTTGTCTGAAACTGAGTGTGGAGAAACGACTTGAGTGATGTAATGTCAGCTGAATCACTCCTTGTAATAACAATGTCATCAACATAAATTACAAGTAGAATCAAACCAGTCTTAGCCCTTCTGAAAAATACAATGATCAAAAGTACTCTTTTGCATGCCAAATTGGTGTATCACATTGCAAAATCTACCAAACCAAGCTCGAGGACTCTGTTTTAAGCCGTAAAGAGATTTACGAAGTTTACACACTTTACCCGACTCCTCCTGAGAAATAAAGCCTGGCGGTTGCTCCATGTAAACTTCCTCTTGCAAATCCCCGTGAAGAAAAGCATCCTTAACATCCAGTTGATGTAAAGGCCAAGCAAAAGTAGCTGCTAAGGAAATAAACAAACGAACAGAAGACATTTTGGCAATAGGAGAAAAAGTGTTAAGAGTAATCAAGGCTATAAATTTGAGAATAGCCCTTAGCAACTAGGCGAGCTTTGAGACAAGCAATGGACCCATCAGGATTCATTTTAATGGTAAAAACCCACTTATGCCCAATAGCTTTCTTACCTGCCGGGAGAGACACAAGATCCTAGGTACCATTAGTATCTAAGGCAATCATCTCCTCTTTTATTGCTGCACACCAATCGGGATGGGATAAATCTTGAACAACAGTTTTAGGAGTAGAAATAGTGTTTAGGTTACTGACAAAACAACTAGAGAAAGTAGAAAGATGATCATAATGGACAAAAGAAGAAATAGGATAGGTACACTAGCGTTTACCTTTTCAAAGAGCAATGGGAAGGTCAAGGTCCGTCTGAGGAGTGGATGGCACATGCTCAGGTTGAGTAGAGGTAACTAGATCTTCTGTTGAAGTGACTGGTGGGGGAAGTGAGTCAAGAGTCCTTGGTCTTTTGGAATAAATTTGTTCAAAATGAGGACGAACAGATGCAGGTGCGGGAGCAGGAATAGGAGCAGCAGAAGCTGTAGCAGGAGTAGGTGCAAGATCAGGAATAGAAGCAGCAGAAGCTGTAGCAAGAGTAGGTGCAAGATCAAGAATAGGAGTAGGATTAGAAGAGCTAGGAAAGTGCTAGATAATGTAGACTAAAAGCTTATCATCTTCCCCCTCACTCTTATATATAGAAGAAAAAAATGGAGTAGTCTCAAAGAATGTGACATTTACAGAAACAAGGTAACGGTCAAGATCGGTCAAGATCGGGAGAGCAATAACGATACCCCTTTTGATACCGAGAATACCCAAGGAAAACGCAATGAAGGGACTTTGGATCTAATTTAGATACCTGTAGACGAATATCACAAACAAAACAAGTACAATCAAAAATACGAGATTCAATGGGGAATAAAAGCTTAGAGGGAAACAATATATTATAAGGAATTTCACCATTAAGCACAGAGGAAGGCATGCAATTGATCAAGAAACATACAGTAGAAACAGCATTAGCCCAAAAATGACCTTCATTTGGAATAGAAGTGCCCTAGCAACCTCAAGAAGATGTCTATTTTTTCTTTCTGCAACCTCGTTTTGAGGAGTATCAACACAAGATGTTTGATGGAGAATATCATTCTGTGACATATTAGATTGGATCGAACTAGATAGATATTCTTTAGCATTATCACTTTGCAATATGCGAACAGAGGCATTAAATTGAGCTTTAATCTCAGCACAGAAGGATCAAAAAATGGAAAATATCTCAGAACGAGTTTTTATTAAAAATAACTATGTAACACGAGAATAATCATCCACAAAAGTAACAAAATATTGAAATCCAGTTTTAGAAATAACAGGACATGGACCCCAAATATCTGAATGAACTAACTCAAAAGGAGATGAAACCCGTTTATTGACTCGAGGAACTAAAAGTAACTGATGATGTTTGGCAAATTGATAAGATTCACATTCTAAAACTGATAAAGACTGAAACTGCGGACATAACTTCTTTAAAGTTGACAATGAAGGATGACCCAAATGGCAATGAATCTCAAGAGGAGATAGAGCACCCGCACAAGCAAGAGATAACGAAGCTGGTTCATCCAGAAGATAAAGGCCACTAGACTCACGTCCTCTACCAATAATCCGCTTTGTTAAAAGATCCTGAAACACACAATAGGTAGGATAAAATTTAACACAATAATTCAATATACGAGTAATTTTGCTAACAGACAATAGACTAAATGAAAAACGAGGCAAACAAAAAACAAAAGACATTGGAAGAGATGGGATGGGATTAGCATTTCCAATATACTTGACAGAAGATGTGGACCCATCAACCAAAGTAACATGATGATTAAATTATTCAGGTTCTTTTAATGAAGATAGAAGACTAGGGTTACCTGTCATGTGATCTGTGCAACCAGAATCAATGACTCACTCTGATGAGGTAGACTTGAGACATGTATTAGGAGTACCTGAATTGGCAACAACAGCAATTGAGGATTCAGCAGACTTAGAGGAACGGTATCTGGAGAGCTCAGCATACTCCGCAACAGAAATTATTACAGTGTTGGCAGAAGAAGCAATTGCAGAATCTTGAGTGACCATATTTGCCTTGGCGGCTTATTTATCAGTTTCTTGCAATATGTTTTAGTGTGACCAGGTTCATGGCAATAATGGCAAATAATAATGCTTGTTTCTTGATTGGTTGCTCCATTATTACGGTTATTTCCTCCTCTTTCTCTGGTTTCTGGTTGTCTAGCTACCTGATTACGAATCATAAGGGCACTATTTTTAGAAGAGGAAGGTGTATGAGATCCTTCTGTATGTAGTAATCTCGTGAAAGTCTCAAGAAGGGAGGTAATGTCATTGCCTGAAAGAACCTGAGAGTTGGCAGTGTCAAAAACTGGTGTAAGACCTGCAAGAAAACTCATCATAGTTATTTGTTCCCGTTGAGTCTGTTGAACCTTAATGTCAGCGCTAAAAGGCAATAAAACATTAAGCTCCTCATAAATCTTCTTAAACTCCATGAAATAAGCTGTAAAGGGCTTATCTTGCTGGTCAGCCCGATAAAATCTTTTACAAACTTCATACATACGAGACAAATTGCTTTTTCCCGAGTATAAAAATTCAAGATATTCCATCAACTCCTTAACAAACTCACAGTGATTAATTAAACCAATTACTTCACTGTCAATAGAATTTCTAATCTGTAGAAATAGCTTAGCATCTTCCCTTAGCCAAGTCTGCCTAGTGTTACCAGTTGGTGGATCATCAGTTAGATGATCATCCTTCTCAACACTCTGCAAATAGATTCTAATTGTCTTACTCCAATTTAAATAATTAGTCCCTTTCAGTTTATGCTTTGTGATTTTATTCATTGTTGGAATCAATTTAGTAATAATGACTTTTGTATCTTGGGGTCAGTATCCATTATGAATAAAAACTAAACACTCAAATAGAAACTGAGGCACTAAATAATAACACAAACCCAGCAGAATCAAAGCCGCAAACAGCAGTAACAAAAAATAAACAAAACGCCTACTAGAATGTTGCCGGATCGGGAAACTATTACTGACGTCAAATCGACCCTGAAACTGAAAGGTCAATCATCGGAAACCGCTGCACGCACCTCCACTCGCCGGGGCGTGGGACAACGTCAGAATCTTCTGACGGCATGTGAGGCTCACTTGCCGGTCACTTGGTCACTGGATTTTGGGGAAGTGCCGATCAGAGGTTGCTCTTCCTCCCTTGGGTGGCGGTGAGACAAAAAATGAGGTCTAGGTGACTGACCTAGAGAGACAGCCGCAAATCACACAAAACAGCTTCTGACCTAGAAGCTTTATAGCGAAACAACAGAAAATCAACGAGCCAAAGGCTCTGATACCATGTAAATTCAGTATCGAAAATATAATGTTGTTATTGTATTTCATCAAATAGGGTAATATATTTATATACAAGATATTGTAAACCTATTAGAACTCTAACTCCTAGTAGAACTCTTATTTACATCTAATCCTTAACAAATTTTATTGCAACATCTGTTTGTATTCTACAAGTCAAATTATCACTCAGCAGAATAGCATTTCGAGCTGGGGCTGGCAAAGGGAGGCATTACTAATTTTCCAGAATTTGGCAAATAAATTCTGTTTCGGTTCATAACGTAGTACCAAAGGAATTTGCTGAGAAATTCTTGACAATTCTTAAGCTACTTGAAACATATGTGTTTAAGCTACTTAACAAGGAATGATCGGAGCTGCTGGCAAAGATATAGCTATATTAGTACATAATGCAAAATAACTTCTATCTGAACTAACATCCTTTCCATTTATCAAGCACAGAAAAACATTAAATCTGTAAGACTAAAACTACTAATTTGAAGTAACCAAAAACATTCAAATAGTTTACTAGTAATTGATTTTCCCACACTAATCTATGATAATAGGTGGCTGGAAACAGTTAGAAAGACTGATTAACGCTCTAACTTCTGCTGGCCTTATCTTTTTGTGTTGTTGCTCTTGGTCACTGTGAAAATATTTGATATTTGTGGCTTTGGATTTCGAAGAGAAACTAACTTTTCCAGCCATGTTATGGTTGCTGGTGCTGAATCCCATACCTTAAAAGTTAAAACCAGCAAAACTGGAAAATAAAGTGCTTTTATGCATTCATAGTATTCTTGTTTCATGAAATTTCTTTTCTTTTCAAAAGATGTATGTATGTTGCATAAAATATTTTTTCTTAATGAAGCAACAACGTGTTCAATCAATTTAACAGGGCAAGGAGACATCTGACCCTGAGAATGGTCTGCATTGTCCATTCTTCGAGGAACTGCATACAGTATTTAATGAAAGGGCAAAAAACATGCAACGATTGCTTTTTGAATCTGAGGCAGGTTCTACCCAGGCAAAGAAAAGGGCAAAGAGAATGAGCGTGGACAGATCATTCAATGAACTCTCAGAAGACGAAGATGAAAATGGTAGTGGGGAGGAGAGGCAGACCAGAAGTAATTCTCGTAAGAGAAAGGGTGAAAGAATTCTAACAGGTATGTCTTCAAGAGTAACCAGCATCTCAAATCCTGACATTGGTGGTATTCACGAGATGCTTAAGGAGTTCTTCCAATGGCAACAGCAGATGGAGTTGCAATGGAGGGAGATGATGGAAAGGCGTGCTCATGAGCAGCAGTTGTTTGAGCAGGAATGGAGACAGTCGATGGAGAAAATTGAGAGAGAAAGATTAATGATTGAGCAGGCTTTTAGGGAGAGGGAAGAACAGAGGCGGATAACAGAAGAGAGCAGAGCTGAGAGGAGAGATGCCTTGTTGACTATTCTTCTGAACAAACTAATTCATGAAAATGAAATCTGAATTAGATGGGTTTGCTCGCTTTCTCACTGATCATTGATCTCTCCATTGCTTATTTTTTTGTTTTTGTTAGTCAATGCAAGAAGGCATATAGCTAGTAAGAAAAAATGACAATACTATAAACCCTCTCTTTTTTTGTGTGAATTTTATTGTTGTAGAAAAAAAGGAAAAGAGAGAGAGAGAGAGAGAGAGAGAGTGTGTGTGTGATTGTAAGCAGGAAACTTGTGTCAAAGAGCTATCAATTTTGGCATACAAGGTGGAAGTGCTTTTTTAGGCTAATTTGACATTTACTTGTGTCGAGAAATTCGTTGCGGGCTAAGAATTGATATGCTTTTATGTTTACATCTCCTGGGAAAATAGTTGACTTTAGAGGCAAAATTTTACTTGAACATAATTTTACCCTTTGAAGAATATTAAAATTAAATAATATATGTATATAAAATTTTTCTCATTTGGTCTGAATTTGTTGATTCGTTCCATGCAATGTTATTTTCTGAAGTATTGGGCGATTGAGATCAAAGGTTTAATGGTTCTGCCTTTCGCTAGTGCAATTATTGAAGAAAGATGCTACATCTTATTCCTTCTTTTTACATTCTTGACTTGACACATCACATTGATTTGAAATCGCAGCTATTTTATTTTACCAGAATGGCGTGACACTCTTGCCACGGAAGTATTTAGGTATATATTTTTCCCATTTTTGATATAACATAATTGGGAATGAAATAGGTTTTTTTGTAATTCCAAAGTTTATACGTTGGACCCCACTAAATGCTTTCTTTTTTTTGGCTCCACGACAAAAAAGTCGCTTCAAAATTGTGCGTTTGATTACGTTAATAACTTTGATTTCGTTATTACAACTCGTTGCCGAACCCACTGAATGCTACCATTCAAAAGCCAAAACCAAACGGGTTCCCATCCTCAGCGATGGATACATTTCACGGGCGGGCGGAACAGAGCCATAATTCAGCCTCATCCCAAAAAACAAAGAGAAAGTATCCACGCCACGTGTATATGCAAACTTTCCCACCAAACTTCTCGTCTTTCTCACTTCAACCGACAAGATAAAAAGAAAATAAATAAATAAACAGTTTAACAGGATTTCAATGGAACAAGTACTGCGTGGACAAGGACTGACATTCTTATTCCCCAGCCTTTATAAGCTTGCTTCTCCTACTCGCTCGCTTTTCACTCTTACTCCACTTTCTCGGTTTCGATCATCCAGGTTCTCTCCCTCTTTCTATTGATTGCTTTCAAGTTTCTAAAAATGCAATATTTATTCGTGTTTCAACTGTTTCTGCATTCGGATTCTTATTTTGATTCCTTTTTTTTATTTTAATTTGTCACTTTTTGGTTATTGATTAATTGATTGCTTTCAAGTGTCTGCAATTTATTTATGCATTTTGATTTTGATTTTAACTTCTGAAAATGTAAGTTCAATTCCATAACCATGCAGCCAGTAAGGTAGAATGTAGACTCTATTTCATGCGTTTCTATTTATCATCCCTCTCTCCCTTTATTTCTTTGTAGTTTTGGGATTGATCAATTTGTTTCGTTGAATTAACTTTGGCTGATTTTTGTACAATTTCTAATTTATTTTGTTAATTCGAATTAAATTCTTGTTTGCAGTATCAGAAAGAAGAGACTCGATAAGAAGTTGACATTGTTGGTGTCTAGAATGGCTGACCATGAAAAGAAGACAGTAACTTCTGATGTCATCTCGGGGGATATGATATTTGAGCCTATATTGGAGGATGGAATTTTCCGATTTGATTGTTCTGGTGATGATAGACTTGCTGCATATCCTAGTATTTCATTTATCAATACTAAAGATAGGGATACACCAATCAACAATCATTCTGTTCCTTTATATATACCTACTTTTGAATGTCTTCTAGGCCAGCTGATTGTTAGACTTGAGGTGGGATATTCATAGATTTTTCATATTTGTACCCAGTTACTAGTTAAATTTCGTGGTTTCTTCACAGCATCTTTCATTTGAATGTCCTTTTTTCTGGTCTAGTTTCCCACTCGTACCTCCTTTTATGGAACTGGAGAAGTTAGTGGACCACTCGAGCGGACAGGGAAGAGAGTAAGTCATTTTGTTTCTCATGTCAATACCAAAAACATCAAGTAACAAGTTGCTCACACGCAGCTAAAACAATGTTTTCTTTTTGCAGTTAGCCCTCTTTCTTTTTTTATGTTTATAAGCAGTTAACCCTTATTTATTGTTTCCATATTTACAGGCATGCTGAGGAAAATTTGTAAATTGTGATCATTTATTAACTTATGAAAGTTTTGATCCTCACTCATAACTCCAAACTTCCGTACACTCAAAAAACTTCTCTTGCTTTTTGCACAAGTTTGTATATGTGTGTAATAATTGCAAAAATCTGATAACCACACAGCTAGAACAACCATACAAATAAACCCCGGAGTGCCGTATTTTAGTTCAAAAGTTTTCTAGTCTTTATCTCTACTCTTGGATTAGAGGCATCAAACTGATATAGAGTTCTCAAACCAAATCCTGATAAATTCCCAGCATCACAAGCAAAATCCCTTCCCTTATTCATAAGAGAAATTTAGACTTTCAAATAAAAACCAAATTAGTAATGCTATGGCTTGTAACATCTAAATTTCAGCAGTTTCATTTCAAAAATGCAGGTTTTCACTTGGAATACAGATGCATGGGGTTACGGCCCAGGAACTACATCTTTGTATCAATCGCATCCTTGGGTGCTAGCTGTTCTTCCAAATGGAGAGGCACTGGGGGTTCTTGCTGACACCACTCGTCGCTGTGAGGTAATGTTACATTTGTTATGCAAAACTATTTTAAAATCTTTAATTAAGTGCTTATTTCTTTACCTAATTTACTGCCAAATATATTAAACAGATTGATCTGAGGAAAGAGTCAAGAATTCAGTTCATTGCTCCAGCATCATATCCTATCATTACATTTGGTCCTTTTGCTTCGCCTACAGATGTTCTTAAATCTTTATCCCGAGCTATTGGTAATTTTCTTGACCATTACAGATTTTGCTTTGTTAATTTATTCTGTCTTTTGATGAAATTTTTGTTTGCATGTTGTGTCAGCTTTAGTCTTACACTATGTTAATATTTTATTCTACAAACAATATATAGCTTATGTGATGGGTTTTTGACCTAGAAAATTGATTGAACTGATGGGGTGGGGGGTTCATAGTTTCAATTCCTACCATCATTTTGGACAAAGATTTTGCCATTTATAACTAATGGTAGAAGACACAAAAATGTTATTTCTGTGTTACTTATTAGCTTATGGGTTAAATAATTAAATTAGTAATCCAGGTAGCCTTTGGGTGAAATCTATTTGTTTATTTTTTTTTTCTATTTTTATTTGTTTTTGTTAGTAATTTATGCTTAAAACTATGGTTAGGAACTATTTTTATGCCTCCAAAGTGGTCCTTGGGATATCACCAATGCCGTTGGAGCTATGATTCTGATAAGAGGGTTCGTGAGGTATGATTTTGATGCTTTTACGCAGTTAGCGTGTTGAACACTTTGGGATCTCAACTATATTGTTTTATGGCATATTGAACACTTTGGGATCTCAAGCTATACCATTTTAACTGTGGAAATACAATTTTATCATTTCTCATTTGCAAAGTGTTTTCTATTTCTCGCACTATGGGTCCTTTGATGGTTGCATTTGTCTTCACTAGATTTCGAGAACATTTAGGGAGAAGGATATACCATGTGATGTCATATGGATGGACATTGACTACATGGATGGTTTTCGCTGTTTCACATTTGACCAGGTATGCTTCTCTTAGATCCTTCGGATATTAAATTTATTGCAACCTGTACTCAGAAAGTGAAACCTGTCTTCTTACGTAACAGTGTAAGTCTAGGGATGCAAATAGAACGACACTGAAGTATTAAAGTCTTTAAAGGAAGCTACCTTGTACAAATATCAGTCAGTTCACATTCAATCCAACCCTCCTAAATTTTTATGGATAGGAGAAACATTGGAATATGGAGATATTATGAGCAGTTAATAATATGCATCATTATTTTCTCTCTTTAATGATCTTCTGAATGAAGGATTTCTGGCATAGATAGATTGCCTTTTGTTTGATAAATTCATGATTCTCAATTTTGATAGGAAGATTTCATTATGAATTGTTTCAGGAACGTTTTCCAGATCCTCAATCTTTGGTGAAAGATCTCCATGACAATGGATTTAAAGCAATTTGGATGCTTGACCCTGGTATCAAATGTGAAGAGGGCTATTCTGTATATGATAGTGGTTCTGAAAATGATGTTTGGGTTCAAAGAGCAGATGGAAGGCCTTTTATTGGTGTGTTTTCAGTCTTGCATCAGTAGTTAACTTTAGTTTTCCTGCCTTCTCCCAACCTTTGCTCCGGGATTAAAAAAAAAAAAGAAGAAAAAGCAAAAGGAAAAAAAAAATACTATTGTAATTTTTTTTATCACCCATTTTCAGGAGAGGTGTGGCCTGGACCTTGTGTTTTTCCAGACTTCACTCAGTCAAAAGTTCGCTCTTGGTGGGCTAATTTGGTTAAAGATTTTATTTCAAACGGTGTTGATGGCATATGGAATGATATGAATGAGCCAGCCATTTTTAAGGTGATTACCATGTCTATTCTCAGTGCTTGCAATTTCTGCAGCGCCACCTGGCCTTATTATTTTACTTTTCAGACAGTAACTAAGACGATGCCTGAAAGCAATATTCATCGAGGGGATGGCGAACTTGGAGGATGTCAAGATCACTCATACTATCACAATGTATTCATCTTGAGCCTGACTTTTGTTATCTTTTAATGGCAGAATGATTTCTGCTAATGTAGTTTAGGGACAGTTCAATGTGATGATTGTTTTATTTATTTTTTCTATCGAAAAACAGATAATTTCTGAAATCAAAGTCCTTGCTTTAGGTGTATGGTATGCTGATGGCAAGATCAACATGTGAAGGCATGAAATTAGCTAATGAAAACAAGCGTCCCTTTGTTCTCACTAGAGCTGGATATATTGGTAGCCAAACGTATGCTGCAACATGGACAGGAGATAATCTTTCAAATTGGGAGCATCTGCACATGTCTATCTCCATGGTACTTCAATTGGTAAGTAATTTTGGAAACATTGGATGGAAAGTTGGAGACTTTAATGCTCCACCAGCGGTATGAAGTCATACTTGAAAGCTATTGACAAAATTACCAAGGAAAACAATGAACTGTATGCTCCCTAGCACCCACTTCTTTAGTCTCTCCATTTTCTAGATTCTCAAGTTGTCCTAAATTCTGCCTCATCCTTGTAGCCCACTTCTTTCCTCAACTCCTTGTACACAACTCTAAAACTAGAGCCCCTCCAAACACTTTGTTCTGGACTACCTCTCCACACAGACCCAAGGAAATCGAAGAGCGCCATTTAACAATGCTCGACACAGAATTCTAACCTATTCATGATAAAAAGCAAATGGCTGACCTTGTTTTCCTTAAAGTAACCCCCTTTATCTTCACAAGTTCTTTCTTCTTTTCTTGAATTCACACCTCAGTATTTCTAATTTCATAATTTGAGTGTGAAGGAATAAAAGCTTCTTTTTTTTTGTTCCCCTAGAGAGAGAAATAAATTACTTAAACAAGTAAAATTTATTTTGAATTTACCTCCTGCCGCATAATTATTGGATCTGATTTTTTCTTTTTAATTTATGAACAGGGACTCAGTGGTCAGCCACTTTCAGGACCTGATATTGGTGGATTTGCAGGAAATGCAACACCCAAGTTGTTTGGTAGGTGGATGGGTGTAGGTGCAATGTTTCCTTTCTGCCGTGGACACTCTGAAATGGGCACTTCTGACCATGAGCCATGGTCTTTTGGGGAAGAGGTTTGTCCAATGAACTGGCAATATAATACTAGCTAACAAAATGATATATAAACTTTCCATTTTAATTGAGCAGAGCCTAAAGTTGATATGATGTGATGATATCACGCGCTTGCATGTTGTAATGTAGATGGAGGTTCATAGGACACTAGTATAGAGAAGCAGAGATTTAGTGCATATGATGCTTTGCACAACAAGAAATGAACTAGCTAGGAAGAGGCATGAGAGGAAGGATGGACAAGGTTAATGGACCTTGTGCATGATGTGACCTAAGAACTGGGAAGGTGATGCCCTCTTCGACTGTTGTGTATTGATAATTGAGAGAAGAATTTTGTGAAGTGAAAAAGGGGATTTTGCGCTTTGATGTAGCTAAAGAATGTATCATGAGGCTAGAGAGAGAAAGAGGTAGGTAGTGAGGGTGAGTTTAAAGGTCCTCCAAAACAATAACTGATTGGGGTATCTATAGAGAAACCATGAGGCTTGAGCGTCGTTAATCTCATGCCACATGGCATTGTCTTAAGGGGTCTAGTGAGGTTGTCTTGATATGGAAAAGGCTTGTTATTGATTAATGTTCAAAGATTGAGTTGCACATTGTCTGTTAAACAAGGTCAAGAGTTGGAGAGCTTTTGTTCTTAATGGGCTGTACCCTAAGCCGATCATGCCAAAACCAGTGATTAAATTACAACCTTGCACTAGCTCATAATTAATCCTTATTATGAATGAATTAGTATATAGTGATATGTTGATGTATCTATTCATATTTTTTCTCTTTCTAAATTTTCTATATCACCTTCTAAGTTTGGGTTACTTATCCTATTATGTTGTTATCTCATTATGAACTAACTTCAGTTTCATTAGTGTGAAGAAGTTTGCCGTGTTGCTCTGAAGAGACGTTATCGCCTGATACCACACATATACACAATGTTTTATGTTGCTCACACTACGGGTAGTCCTGTAGTAACTCCTACTTTTTTTGCTGGTATGATCATATGCTCTTTAACAATATATTGCTATTTAATTGAGTTTTGAAAACATAAATTCTTTTCAATAGTGAGTACTAATAGGTGAATGTAAATTGGCTTATGCAGATTCTAAAGATCTAAGCTTAAGAATGCTTGAAAATTCCTTCTTGTTGGGTCCACTTCTTATCCACGCGAGGTTTTGTTCTCTTTATCTTGAGATAATTTGATAGATTATGTTGATTTGTAGAAACAGGCATGGGGAGAAAAATTGTCTCTATTTCTTTTCTAATTGTGATTTACATCAAGGTGTATATATACAAATAAATCTTCAACTATATAGGAAATTTACAATGAAGGGAATAAAACAAGAATCCCAAAAAATCCTCTAAGTCAACAGATTATGGTGCAATTACAAACTTGTATGTACTTGAGGGGCCTAATATCATCACTCACAATGTGAAGTGGTTTATAACCTTTTCTTCTAATTGTTATTATTAGTTGCGTGAGAGGACTAGTTTGCAGTGGAATGGTTAGATTTTTAAGTTGGAAAATGAAGGCTTGTGCATCTGATGACCGAGAGTACTCACTTCATTCAAAATAGGATGTCCTGTTTCCTAAATTGTCTTTGGAAGGTCCTACTTGCCATTTTCATTATGAAAGAGAGAAGAAGAAGTTTTGAAACAAGTAATTGGCTTGATGAATTTTTATATACGGTTTAAGGTATATATAATACACAGAAAATAGTTCAAAAAAGGAAAATAATCTCCTAATATCTCCTAATAATCTCCTAGTATCCTTCTAATATATGCACAATCTACCTTAATAATTACAAGATTCTAACACTCCCCCTCAAGCTGGAGCATACATGTCATATGCTCCTAGCTTGTTACAAATGTATTCAATACGAGGACCTCTAAGGGATTTTGTAAGGATATTTGCTAACTGATCATTCGAACTAACAAAAGAGGTAGAAATACATCCATCCTGATTCAATCTTTTGTCTGATGAAGTGGCAATCTATCTCTATATGTTTTGTCCTTTCGTGAAACACTGGATTAGAGGCAATGTGAAGAGTTGCTTGATTATCACAGATTAATTTTATCTTTTTAATTTCTCCATATTTCAATTCTTGAAGAAGTGGTTTTAACCAAATAAGTTCACATGTAGCTAGTGCCATGACTTGGTATTCTGCTTCTGCACTTGATCTAGCTACAACAGTTTGCTTTTAACTCTTCCAAGATATCAAATTTCCTCCAATTAGAATACAGTATCCTGAAGTAGACCGCCGATCAGAGGGAGAACCTGCCCAGTCTGCATCAGAATATCCAACAATTTGTGAGTGACCCCTATCTTAATACAACAAGCCTTGGCCAAGAGTTCCTTTAATATATTTTAGAATACGAATCACTGCATCCCAATGGCTATCACATGGAGATTGAAGAAATTGGCTAACCACGCTTATTGCAAAGGATATGTCAGATCGTGTGATTGTAAGATAGTTTAGCTTACCAACCAAGCTGCGATATCTACCAGAATCTTCTAATAACTCCCCCTGTCCAGAAATAAGTCTAACATTTGGGTCCATGGGAGTATCCACATGTTTACAATTTAGCATGCCAGTTTCTTCTAGCATATCCAGCGCATATTTTCTTTTGGAGATGCATATACCTGTCTTAGATTGAGCTACTTTGATCCCCAATAAATACTTAAGATTTCCTAAATCTTTAGTCTGAAAGTGGCTAAACAAATGCTGTTTGAGCTGAGAAATCCCTTGATGATCATTACCTGTTATCACTATGTCATCAACATAGACCACTAGGTAGATACACTTACTATGATCTCCATCTCCATGTCTATAAAATACTGAATGATCAGCTTCACTCCGGTTCATCCCAAATTGTTTCACAACAGCACTGAATCTTCCAAACCATGCCCTAGGAGATTGCTTTAAACCATACAGATATCGACGTAAACGACACACTAAGTCAGACTCCCCCTGAGCAACAAAACCAAGTGGTTGCTCCATATAAACTTCCTCGGCCAACTCCCCATGTAAAAAGGCATTCTTGATGTGAAGCTTATGAAGGGACGAGTGATTTATAGCTACTAGAGATATGAGAAGACGGATAGATGCAATCTTAGCCACAGGAGAGGTGTCAGTATAATCAAGGCCATAGATCTGAGTGTACCCCTTAGCAATAAGACGAGCTTTAAGACGATCAATTTTGCCATCTGGACCAACCTTGACAGTATAAACCCAACGACAACCAACAATACTTTTGCCAGTAGATAATGGAACAAGATCCCAAGTTCCATTGGAATGAAGTGCAGTCATCTATTCCACCATAGCCTGACTCCACCCTAGATGTGATAATGCTTCACTCACAGTCTTAGGTATAGGGACATTAGACAAGGAGGAAACAAAAGCATAATATGAAGGAGATAAACAATGATAGCTCAAAAAATTATAAATGGGGTGTGGATTCCGTGTGGAACGAATACCTTTACGGAGGGCAATGGGAAGTGCAGCTTCCTCTGCTAATGGCATGACCGGTGTAGGAGGTGATATCGGTATAGGAGATAAGTGACCGAGTAATGTACCTGCATCATGAAGAGAATTAGTAGGAGGGTCCATCTGCGAAGGTCGACGTGAATAGACTTGGAGAGGGCGAGTAGTGGTTGGACCAGGAAGAGGAAGAGTAGGGACA
>CANUEX010062203.1:0-44673 GCA_948099535.1 Jatropha multifida | reverse complement strand
CTTTCCCCAAGATCTGGATCCTAATCGGGTCATATTCAGCATGCAATCCTGCAAGAAACTCATAGACTCTCTCAGTCTCAACCTTCTTCTGGTATTCAGCCGCATCCACTTCGCACTTGGGATGAAAGGTCTCATAGTAGTTTAGCTGTTGCCATAGGTCATTCAAGGCAGCATAGTACTGGTTAACTGTCAACTCCCCTTGCTTCAAGCTGTGGACTTTGTTGCAAAGCTCATACACTTGAGCATAATTTCCACGCTGAGAGTAGGTCGTAGTCACAGTTTTTCAAATTTTTGCTGCAGTATCCAACATCAAATACCCATTAGCAATTCTAGGCTCCATAGAATTTATAAGCCAGGACATAACTAATGAGTTTTCAGAGTCCCATTTGTCAAAAGCGTCACTTTCAGGTGCGGTTGAGGCTTTAGAACCCGTAATATAGCCTTGTAACCTTCTAGCTTTAATGAACAATAGGCATGACCTAGACCATGCAAGATAATTTGTACCATTTAGCTTCACCAGACTGATTTGTAATGACGGGTTGTCATATAAAGCACCAACTTTAGTGTCAATACCATCACCTATTGTCAAAAGACAGTAGAAACTACTAAAATCTGGTCTGAATACCGTAAAAAACACCTGAAAAATAGTGCAACCCAAAAGACAGCCCTGAAAACACAAGAAACAGTGCAGGAAAATAGTCTAGGAGGAGGTGCAACACCAAGGCGACGCTGCCGGAGTGATCCGCTGCCGGAGAAGTGGCCGGAGTACGCGCCACGTGCCAACGCGTGAAGAAGACTGCAGAACCTGTCGGCGGCGCGTGAGCCCACGCGCGGCGTCTGCTGGTGACCGGAAAGCGGGCAAAGGCGCACCGGTGACTCTTCTTCCACCTGGTCTGGGCGGTGACAATTCACTCTCTCTCCTGTGGTCGCAGTAGCTTTAACCTAGGTTAGGGTTTTTCTCTCTCTACTGTGTTTGGGCTGACGAAAGGTGAGTTTTAGGCTCTGATACCATGTTGATTTTATGTGTAATGTGAGAGCTTTTATTGCTTCTTTCTTAACTAATGAGATATAATTCACTCTTATTTATAGATGTAGGCTATTTCCAAAATACCTAAGCTACCCTTTACACCTAAACTATACTACTCATACATACAGTAATATATCACAACAGATACTACGAACATTGGTCCAATGAAAAATGGAAATAAAGGGGCTGAAATGTTTGAGTTGCTTTTCTTTTTTTTCCCTCTTCATTAACTTGGAACTGTACTTCATGGGTGAGCTAGTTTGAAAATAGAAAATAGTTAAAAAATAGTTTAGCAATATCTGGAGCTTCTATGTTCTAGGTATTTCCTTGCTGGTACTCGTCACAAATCTAAAGTCACATTTAGTTCTAGCTACTAATTTTCAGAAACAAAATTTTCTGCCATATATAATTGATTTTTTTATTGTTCAATTTCTTTCTTTTCTTGCTTAGCTGCAAGTCAATATGCACATCTATAGTTCTATTCATTTATTCTTCCTGATATTTGTCATTTTATAAACTTCATGCAGTTCATAAAGGTCCTATACCATCAACTGAAATATGGACTTCAGAAAGATAGAGCAGAAACTAATGGTGCAGGGATAGGGGTATCAACACTGTTGGATGATTCATGGTTTTCTGCTGATAGCTTTTTACACCGACTTTGTAAGGTAGCTTTTTGGCTAATAGTTTTCCAATCTTTGTTTCTGCTGACATACAGAGGAGGCTCTTTTGCATAAGTGAGTTGTATTCAAATTTTGTTAATCTGTTTCTGAAGTCCTAGGTATTTCATTGATCTAGTGAATTGACCGCAAGTTATTGTTGGCCACCTTTTTTCCAAGAGGCCAAAAGGGGTGGAGAAAAATGGAGAAAAAGGGGTGAAGGAAAAAGTAGAAAAATGAAAAAAACTTGATCTATAGTAATGTTGACTCTTATTACATCACACACCTTGGACATTTATATTTAAGGAAAAGCTTATACATTAAAGGTTGATTGGAATCGCAGGATTTCTTTATGTTGCTGCAAGATGCCTCAGTGGTTGATGGAGACCTTTTGACTTGGGTATGTATGGGAAACTTGACTATCCATGTTAAGATTTTTCTGTTCTAATGGACAACATTTACATTGATGACTCAAAGTTCTATTTTGGATAGCTTTGTCTTCATAAGCTTTTGATTGTCTGATGATGATTATCATCTGCCCTGCACTCACTCTCTCATATGCGTATTGTTTATCTCTCAACAGTTTTATCTCTCTTATAAAATTATTCAGTTCATTGCAAATTTATTTCCATTCGTTGATTTTATCTATTTATTCGTTCATTTATTTTTGCATTTTTGGAATAACAAGTTATGTTTAATTGTTTGAAGACATTTGATGAAATTCATTTGCAAATTAACTTCCATTCTTGGATACTATAAAATTCATTTAAATGTGAAATTGTACTTCTGCTCATGTTAAGTTTAGGGTTCATTTGCAAATTTTGTTAATTTTGATAGTATTTAGTTCTGGTATAGCCAGTTGTATTGAATTTAGAATGTGGAATGTTGAAATGAATTTTCATTTATATACCAAACGTGACGATATAGATTTGTTAATGAATTGTATAAAATTTTATGGAATTTATTTCTAATCAAACAAGCTCCTACAATAACTATTACATTCTCTAAAGGTTTAAATTTCATAAAATGATCCTTTGTTCAGAAATCAATTCCCATCAATCTTTGTTTCATTTAATTTTTTCATTAAATTTCAGTGGTTAAGAATGCTAACTTAATTTGGGTTTCATCAATGGCTGCTGGCTGAATTAAGAGATGATTTTAGCATTTTCTGTTCCACTTGTTGCAGACCAGGAAACTCAAAGAACTGCTCGAGACCAGTTTAGGATGGGAGTTCCAACAGAACAGTGCAGTAGATGGAATATACTTTGAAGATGATGACGAGGTGTGTGATTACACGTGTATAAACTTTCTTATAAGATCGATCTCTCTTTCTCTTTCTCAGTTGTGATGCCTTTTTATGCAGTATGCTCCTGTCGTAGAGATGTTAGATGACAGCACCTATAATGAGGCAGGAGCAGCATAGACAGGAAAAACAGACCTCTCCTTTCAATGTCCCTTGTCGGTATCAACATCAGATGAGATGGTTCTAGGGCATATCTCCAGTTCCTACGATATCACTAAATTTTACATCAGAAGTTAATTCCAATGCTAATCTTTCATGTGATTGAACTTTGCCGGTCATAGTATTCTAGATAAGTTTGTTAGTCTTTCTTTTTTACAATGTTTGATCTCCATTTGAGTTTTGTATAGGTAGTTACGTGGTTTGCTGACCTTAGATTCTAATGAGGTTGGTAATGTTTGAATTAATTCATGAAATTTATTAAACATTATTGAATAGAAAGTAGAAACCCATAGGAGTCTCTTTTTGTAATTGAAATTCCAAAAAAAAGAAATACGTAAAATTGAAAAAAAGAAAGAAAGAAAACGAGACGGCACGGGATGAAATGGAATTTGGGTCGGTGCTGTTGGGTTTTGACTGAAGAATCAATTATGTGACTATTTAATTAATATCAGAATTTTGTCCGGATAAAAATTCAGGTAATTTTTAGAACTAGTTGGAATTTCTGCAGTCGTATGCACACCCTATTAGCAAGTTAGACGGCAATAATAAATTTCTTAAAAGAATTATTAAATTTATTTTTAAATTATAATAAATTATTAAGTAAATTGATCATAATATTTTTAATTTAATATTAATTTTTTCAAAAATTATTGAAGTAAAATAATAATTATTGATCATATATAAAAAGTAAATTTTAAAAAAATATTTATTATTTTTTAAAATTATAAATGTAATAATTATTTTGAAATAATTTATTTGGAATAAGTATTATAAGAATGAGGTAATAAATGACACGTAATAATTATTTATATAATTATTTCGAAACAAGTTATTTAGGCAAAGTATTATAAAAGGAGATTGTAAGTAACATGGTTTTTAAAAAAAAATTAAAAATTGAAAATTATTCAGGAGTTTAATTACAAGTTCATAAAGAAAAGGGTAACACAAAAGTGCGTTAACCTGTCGAGTGGAGGCCGATTGCGCTGGCACAGATAGCAAATAAATGGCCACTCGACTTAGTTCCCGCCTTTCCTTGCTTCCTTCAGTCCTCAAAATATTAAAGCTCCGATCTTTGCACTCATCTTCAAGGTCTTACTCTTCTTACAAACATAACCTATTTCTATCTCTTTTCTTATGGTTTTACTTTGAATAATCTTTTTAGTGGCGAGTTCTGAAAAGCTTCACTCTTTGTCTTTCAGATTAGAAGCTCTTTCTCGTTCTGTCGTAAATTCTTCAAGGAATAACTTTTATGCTGGATTTGGTTCAAATTTTCAAGGTTGGTTTCATTCGTCTTTTCAAGTTCGATATCCATAATTTATTTTGTGTGAGCGTAAATATGTATTTGTTTGTGAATGGCTGTTTCCATGTTTTCATTTATTTTCTTGCCAATTAATTGTTGCTTAGATGAACTTTAGAAAGTGCATTACATGTGAAGGATAATTTACAGTTCATAATCTCCTAATTAACGGACATCTTGGTGATGTAATCTATGTATTCGTTAAAAGACCTCTTCGAAGGCATTTATTGGTTGCTTGAAATGAACCCATATCATTTTCTTTATTTTCTGTGCTGCAAGACTTCGATTTTGTGCCTGAATCTTCATTTGGCGATTTGTGTATTTGGCCATTAGTTTTTGTTACTAAATCCTGTTGAAATCATGGGAAAACTAATTTCTGGTTGAATTTGCCTTAATGGAGTCGTTTTGAATTTCTGTTCTTGTCAACTTCACTTGTCCCTAGATTATCCTTTCTTAAAAATGCTATTATGAGAATGCGAAAGAATGGCACCTCTAACTCATTTGGAGCAACTTGTGGGCACTATTATTGGCTACCTTTTTTTTTCTTTATTAGCCGGCCCAAGATAGATGAAAAAAAACTATAAAGATGACTTACTTTTTATCTAGTACAAAAAGACTTCAGTAATTGAGAATCCAACAAGTCTGCATGCTATTGGTAATCTTTTTTGTTATGATATTACAAACAACCACTTCAATTCCCTCCTACGCTACATGCTCAAATAACTGAGGTTGGCTGCTATTGCTTATTTTTGAACATGATGCATAGTATGTTGGATATTTTTGCAGCATCACGATCATATGCTCGCTCTAAGGGCAAGCATTATGATCTGTTTGGCACTGTGAAACCAGGTGACAAAGAATTCAAGAATGCATGGAAGAAAGAGATGGAAGAAGGTGCTTGCCTATGGACAGGAAGTGAAGATGAAAGTGAGGAGGAAAATGATTCTGACAAAGGTAAAAATCATCTAGAGAAGGAGATTCGGAAAGTAAGACAGCAGGCAAAGGAGCACTCACATCTTATTAATGCTGATGATAGTGATGAGTTGTGGAGTGTATGGTCTGGGAGTGATGAGGAGAAGACTCTGTGGACAGGTAGCGAAGGTGATGATGATGATGATATTCCTACAGAAGCATACCCAAATGAAGCTAGTGATAAATATTTAGATAAATTGTTTGAGTTTGATGAAAAACCTAAATATCGTACAATCTCAGAACTTTTGAAAGCAGAAAATGAACCTGAAGAGTTATCCCCAGGAAAGCAAGCCAGGAAACTTGCAGTGGAGAATGCCTTAAAAAAATTGAAGAAAGGGCCAGATGGGCGTTATATCAATGTCTGGGAAGTTATGAGTGACATAGACATTCTTATTGGAGCCTTTGAAAATATTGTTTCTGGACCAGAATATGAGGAGCTTAGACAGGGAGGACCTAAAAAATTGAATATGCAGTTTTTCAAGGATATACAAGCGCGCATGAGAGATCCAAACTACAAGTTTTCACCTGAGCTGAAGTTGAAACCAAAAAGTAAGCTAGTTCCAAGAAAAAAATGGCAGAAGGCACAATCTAGAAGAAGGAAGGCACAAAAACGCTAGGTTATACTCTTCTCTATTAAAAATGAAACAAGTTACCTGTACATTTCTTAACCCTTGGTAGTCCTTTTTTTTTTTCTCTCTCTCTTAATCTGTGGTCTTCACATTTTTGCCTTCCTAAGGATGACTAGGATAGTATGATATATTAGATCAAAATGGCTATGATTATAATTCCTTCTTTGCCTTGAAAACTTTGCATAATAATTTAATCACGGGATTTTCATTATTTTTTGTTATATATTTCTTTATTTCTTTTGAGTTTTTCTTCTGTCTGTTCCCTGGTATATATTTTGCACACGCATGGCATAAATAATGAAAAACTATTTTCTTTTGGTTTGGTTGCTTATAACTTTATTCATTGTACTCTATGCCCATTGAAATCTTTTTCTGATATATTTTTTAAGTTCTTTCCTAATGATTAATTGGAGTGTAGTATTTGTTTGGGAACCTGGTTTCTGTGCTGTTGATCTATTGTTGAAGAAGAGCATTGCTTTCAATAAGAATGATCTAATTTTCTCATGGATCATGGAAATTAGATCATGGAAACTCTTATGTCCATAGTTTTTCTGGTAATTCAAATCTTATTTAAAGCAGAGGAACAGAAATTCAATGCAAACTGTTAATTGCAGCTCACAATACAGACCAAGGGATATGAACATGTATTTAAATCATGATAATTAGAATTGCTTGGTAGGAACTTCACTATTCATGGCGGTAGGTATGTTGCAAATCACATTTGGTTTTTTCAGTATCTAGAGTCGCCTTTTCCATACTGTACTCGGTCCACATTCTGTCTAGTCAAACATCCATGCTAGAACTAGAAAATTTCTAATAAATTTTTGGCCCTGTAGTTTAGCCCCAGTAAATCCACTTGCCAATTACACTAAACTTCAGGGGCTTGAGATTGCATGAGCTGCTACGTCAATTTGGAAAC
The DNA here is from genome assembly GCA_948099535.1 of Jatropha multifida. Lineage (NCBI taxonomy): Eukaryota > Viridiplantae > Streptophyta > Magnoliopsida > Malpighiales > Euphorbiaceae > Jatropha > Jatropha multifida. The sequence goes on along the minus strand of CANUEX010062203.1, from coordinate 37,708 downwards.
TATTAGGCCCTGTTCATTTGCGGGAAAAAGAGTCAATTTTCTAGAAAAATTTTCCACGAAAACGCGAACGGGTTCAGATTTGGTTTTTTCTACTATTTTCTCAGAAAATGCACTTTTTTAGAGACTTTTTTTTTTCCTTTAACTATTTCTCCAAAATTTTTCCTAACATCTAAGGAAAGAAAAATTTTAATTAAACTCTGATAAATGTCAAAACACAGAACCAGTAACAAAAGGAACAAAACATTGAAAGAACAATTACTGACTGTCATAAAAGAAATCAATGATGATACTAAATATCTAGGCTAACATTTATAACAATCTAGCTTCCTCAAAGTGCTCTAACCTCTCTCTAACCAGCAGGGGCATCTCCCTCTCCTCTTCAAGGTATCTTATTAATAGACTAATAGTAAGAGTGAGGCACTGCGTGAAAATTAGATCCAGTACTTGGAGCAGACATTGAAAATGCATGATTTATCGCATGAGACTGATGCATGTCAAAATCTTTTATCATGTTTTTGTTTGCATGCCCGTCTTGCATGTGAATAAAATTATTCTGCATAGATGGGTAGCTGTAGTGATGCCCCTGCTGTCCGTTAGTCATTATCTGGGGTGGTACTGGCGGATGATTACGGTTATAACTTGGCATCCCATGAAATTCTTGGCTTCCTAATCCAAGAAAGCCAGTGCCATTTTCCTGATAATCACCATGATTTATCAAGGATGCCATATCATCTTCCAATCTGCTATCACCAATAAAAATATCATCATACATATAGTTATTTCCCATTCTTTTTGCTACCACTAGATCCTGATTACTCCCAGGATCAACAGCCTTCATTTTGATATTCTGCTTCGGAAATTTTTCAAAGCTCACTATATCTTCAATTTCGTTGATAGACGATTTCGGAAACTTGTAGTGGTTCTTGGAGGCATTGGAGTCATTAGCTAGAAACTGCTTGGGGTTGATGTTGGCTTGTTCTTCATTCAGTTTGCATTTAGAAACAGGAGACCATACCTCTGCCTTCTTCCCAGATTTGGTCAATTTCTTGATTAATATAGAAGAATCTACACAGCCTGACACTTTCACCATCTGTTGTTCGGTATCTATGTCCACTGAGTACACACCTGAATACAAAGTACCAAAAAATGCATGAAAACCTTACCAAACTGAATATATGAAGAGAGCTTAGTGATATTGGAATTATCTAGGATTATTAGAATGCAAGTTCAAATTCAGCTAAATTAACCAAAGAGAAACGGACCTATGAAATCTATAAAACCATAAATAAACAAAGTTAAGAGCAAAATTCTGGGTGAGAGCAAGTCGTGTAAGCATATTAATTACCTTCAATTTTTTTTAGGAGTTTTCTTACTTTTTCCTTACAACCTTCACAATTGATGTGTACTTTGAGAACATGCGTCTATACAAAGAATGGAGTGAAACAAACACAGGTCAAAGAAAGCAAATCTGGAGGCAACTAAGATAAAAACAAAACAATTAAAAAAAGCAATAAACTATTTAAATAGTTCTTAGAGAGAAAGAAACTGTTGGATGAGGGAAGCAAAATAGGCAGACCTCAATCTTTAATAGTCCATGACCATTTCTCAACATTTTTTGACTGTTTGAGAAATAAAGAATGCACCAATAGTTTCTTTCTGCTATCTTGTTTCTTTTACTGTGTTTCTTTGGGTTTTCCCTTTAAATACTGTCTGTACGCAGCAGAGAGACAGAGACAGAGGTAGAAAGAGAGAAGAGAGGCCTGAAAAGTATGATTTGACTATGCTGATAGAATTTGACAGGCGGAATCTGTGTGCCAATTTTCTTGTAATCTCAGGCAGAGAATGCACCATGTTCTCGTGATAGTGTTGGCCCCCTACTTGATTAGTTTGGTCATACGACAGACTTGACTAACCAGCTCAGGTTACAACAATGCAGTTTCAATCCTTGTTGGTATGTGTGTGATTTGTTGCCAATTTGCTATTTTTATGGAAAATTCCGTTTAAAGATTGCAGATTGAGATTGCAACTAGAGATTTCAGAATGAAGCTAATTTAGTGTGCAAGATATATCAACCGTTGGATTATCTTTGTTCATTTGATCAAACGACTGATAATTCGGTTTGCATGTTAGGAATGAAAATAGCATGTGATTGTACTAACTTAATAATATCTCCAAATTCATAGGACAAATATATGCAGATTGCAAGATTGCAGAATCATGTCTGATTGATTCAATGACAATAACTTTCCATTCTGTACTCAATGCTAATGGTCCTGTAATTTGTGATCTGGAAACTGCAATCAGATTCTTTTCCAGAAAGTTCTTGATATGAGAGATTTTCTTTTTCATTTTTACTTCTTGTGAATTTTTACTTTTTCTTGGTCATATTGGTTTTTTTTTTTCTCATTTTTCCCAGGCTATTTTGATGGGTATAGTATCGTGGTACTCATAACTATGACCATTACGCTTTGTTTGGATAAAGGGAGGGAAGAATCATTGAAGTAATGTATAGTACGGGAAAAGTATGGTAAATATCTTTTTTGTATTTACGGGGAAGATATAGTAAATAAATGTTTAATAATGTTGTTTTGTTTGGTTTGATGTTAAAAAATAAAGATAATATTAACTATAAATATTATGAAAATACTCTTGTAATGAAAGATTTATAAAAATAATTTTGGAAATAAAATTTTTTAATCATGCTTATATCTCAATTCGGGTGTTGAAGATTGGAGTGTTTAGATGGATTTTCAACTCCTTTAATAATTTTCAAAAAATCATACTCTCCCTCAGACTCTCTTTCCAAGCGACTAATAACCTTCATCGATTTTACTTTACTCTCCAAACCTATTATATAACCTCCATCCAAATAATTTAGAGTCGCGCTAATTCTGTATATAAAATATAAATTAGTGTTAGAACTCACGTGATGCGCGGAGCAATATTAAAGGATAAAATAATATTTTATAATTTTGATATAAATACAATACGAAAATTAAACGGTTGATACGAGCACAACACGTTTAATCTACTTAATATCATAAACAGTTGTGAGTCGTATTGACCCATATACAACTCGTGTAACCCGCTTAAGATCATAAATAGGTTATATAGATGTATTGACCTATACACGATTCATTTAACGTGATTATAGTATTTTTAACTTTTAACCTATTTAACTCCCATTATATTTAAAAATAAATTTTTACATGTAAAATGTATAAATTCTTCAATATTCATAATTACAACAATAAAATTTAAATTGGAGTATCTATATCTAATATTAAAATTACTTTTTTACTTTTAAATAAATGAGTCACTTACCTAATCTATGTGTCACAACATATTTATATTTGTCTCATAAATGAATGACTTGTTTAACCTCAATTGAATATTTTAATAATCGAATATAGGCACACCCAACGCTCTTTAATATTTTTGAATCTCTTATCACATATTATATATTGTTTTAAAAAAAATCAACAGTACTGCTATTGAGAACTAAGGGCGGAAATAAACTATTTTTCCAAGCAAATTTTACTAGTTCCATTGTGATTGTCGTATGGTGTTAAAAAAAAAAAAGAAAGAAAGGAAGAGAGATCTCAACAGGCTTCGATTGTGTTAAATAAAAAATTTTTAGATAGTTTTTAGGTTTTGACTAATCACTATTTTTTATAGTGTTTAATAACATATCATTTGAATTAATTTTTAAAGGATTAAGATAGTATTTTATAAAATGAAAATGCAATCATATCTTATTTATATTGGCTAATATAATTATTGTTTAGTCAGGTTTATGCACCGTTAAACGGATACGGGCTTGGATATTTCGTGCAAATATAAAAAAATATATATTATCAAATTAGTTCAATTCGAAAAATAATCTTGGATGCAATGGCAAAATTAAATCCATTATATTTCATGCTACTATTGGTTAGTCCATATGCAAATATATACTGTGGACTAAGTTTACGTTAGAATTTCCGGTTGAAATTTGAAACTTGAAATCCTCCCTCCCTCCTAGTAAACTGAGGAATAACTGAACCGAACTTACCCTGATATCATATTACAAGTTGAAAGGGTACAAGTGAATATATTGAATAAGAGATTAGAACCCATAAGGTGAAAATATACCAACTATTATTGAAATGTTAATGCTAACCAATTAGCTAGTTAGCTTGTAACTCTTATATGTTATTTGTAGATACGGTATTTAGTTCATGTGAGATTTTTAAGAGTGTTAGCCTAGATCACACATCAAAGCTGCGGTGATATACAAGTCGAGATTGATGCAAAGGAAGTGTGGCTTGCTGTTAATTCTTCCCTCAGAGATCTCTCAGCATGAAGTCTACTTATTCAGAATTCGTATCTCATAATAATCTTATAGCTTTGAATTGGATGGATTAGGAGTCAAGCATTTTATTAATTATCCTATATATCATTTCTTTAGCAAATTCCAAATTAAGGTCTTTTCTTGATAAGACTCTAAAGCATCATCTAATAATGTAGACTTTTAGTCAAATGCAGGGATCTTCTAATTATGTTGACTTTTGGTCAACATAGTTGATTAAACATGAAATATATAAAATATAATCATTCAACATGAAATATATATGAATATATTGCTTAAACACTATCTATAAATATAATTTACCAATGGATCCACAAATATGATCTCTCAAAATAAAGTTAATATTTGAGTAAATATTTATAATTAAGATATTAATATTTGTTTTTTTATTTTTTTTGAAATAAAATTCAAGAATTAGATTTTCTTAAAAATATAAAATTTTATATTCTTTTAATCACTTTCTCGTGACATATAATCAAACAATTCCACATGGGAGAATGTATATGAGAGAGAGTGAGATTAATTAGTGGGTGCAACTATAGAAAAGCAAAAATTTTCTTTATTGAGATTGAAAAGAAAGGTTGAAAAATGCCTTAAAAAGTTGATGGAGAAGCTTCTTTTATTATAAAAAAAGTGAAGAAAAGATAAATCCTACAAAGGTCAGTGCTTCCAATAATCATTATATCCTGATTTTTAGGTATATATTATGAATTAAAGTATTAATTATGTCATTTTCATGATGATTATATTATAATTAGCGGCTGATAATGCTTTATTAACTTTATAATAATAAGGTTTTATTTTATTTTAATCATATTAATGAAGTGGGAGAAATATATTCAACTAGCGGTAATTATTGATTATTAATTATTAATTATTAAAATGAAAGTAAGGTTAAAAGGTCGTTAGTCCTTGTCTCATTATATGGTAATTATTAATTAATCAACATGTAAACAAGAATTTTTGACAATCTCAAGTTGTAAAATATGAATGTGATACTCTCTCTCTCTCTCTTTTACGTCACTCCACTAAATTTAAAGCCAAATTTTGAGGGATTGGGTTGAAAATTTAGGACTGCTAATATTGTTTTTATATTCTATTTTTTATTCGAGTGATTCTCAATTAGATAAATCACAAAAAAAATTATTTTTTTTTCAAGAAATTAGAATACATGGACATCTTACATTTACGATGTTTGAGCTTAATTCAGTTTGAATGTTCTTTTATACATGAAACAATCAATAGATTTGTTCGGATGATATTAGCTATTTTAGTAGCTGTTGTCTATTATATTAGTGTAAGTAAATAGTTTTTTTTTTGAAAGTTAAAATTATTAATTTTTGATTACCAAAAAAAGATTGTTTGGTCAATATACGATTCTTAGGACCGTATGTGTATATATATATATATATATTTGAAATATTTGATTAGATATATGAATATTCGAAGTAAATATAAAAATTATACTAATTTTTGCAAGTAATGTACGGATGTACCGCAATGGGTAGAATTTTTACAGTACATATATAATTAAGTATTAATTTGAATAGCAGAATGCATCTGTAAGGGAACTGTATATTAATTATTTAATAAACAATGACTCAAATTGATATGATTCCATCTAATTTGGAGTCGTAGATGTCATTTAAATTGAGTTATTCTTCTATTTGTGGTTGGCAAAAGAGATCCTTATTCTTCAACTCTCCAATCTAACAAATTATGTCTCCCCTTTGAATATTTCACCACCAAGTGAATACCAAAATAAATAAAATCCTCTTTTTACCCTCTAAAATGGAAATTAGGGAAAAAATAAACCTCCCAAAATAACCTAATTCAATTCTTTACGACCACAAAAAACGGGAAGCATTTCTCCTTCTACTTCTTTTGTGCATAAAAAATTTTAAAAAACGCTAACAATCACAGTAGTTTTCAAAACCGTGAAGTTACGATTTTGAAATTTTAGACGGTATCTGATTAAGTAAAAAGAAAAAGAATTAATTATCTTAATAAGTTTTAAATTTCTAATTTTCTATTTTATGAGATAAAAATCACTGAATAACTAACTTGATGAAAACATTACAAGTCTGTTCAACAAAATTAACTGTTCTGTTAACTCTTCTACTACCGTTTGAGTAATTTTTTTATAAAATATTAAAAGTTTATCCGTATAAGATTAGTTTTTTATAATAGGTTATCTTAAACTCTACAAACTAGTTTAAACAACATGTCACCGAAAACTAAAAAAAATTAGAATTTAGCATTTTGACTTATCAAAATGTTAAATACTATTTAAAAAACTGTTGCCGACCACAACCTATATATTTCTAACCAAACTTCATATTATAGAGATATATAATATAGGGGATAAAAGTATAACTAATCCAGATAGATATATAAATATATTATAAGAAGGTTCTTGCTTGAAAAAAGGAAAGCAATTAACCCATTATAACAATAGTTTAAGAAACTAAATTAGATCGAATAGCTTAATGAATTACATAATAGAGCAAGCATGGACATTGTCGTCACTAAAGATAGAGGCAATATTGTCCTCAGGCGCAGCAGAGGCAGGAAAAGCTTGGACAACATTTCGAACATAGCCCGCGGGTGCCCTTTTGTCATAGGCACCAGATGCATATGGATAGTGCACTAAATGTTGAGGTATATATGGCCAAAATTCAGCTCTCTTGCCTGTGCTCTTCACTCTTTTTAACACCTTGTTTGGATCAACATATCCACTTACTACTACCCTGCTTTGTTTTCTGTTCACTTCCACTGTCTTTACTCCTGCATGTGTACATGTTTATATTATAAACATGTGAGTTTATATTATCACTAGTGCCTAATAATTATATTTATGTATGGGAAAAAATTACTTCGATTGGATCCATAACCTCATTTATAGATTAAATTAATAAAATTAAGAGTATTTCTAACCATACACTTGAAAAGAAAAATAAAATATTTTTAGAAAATTTTTATTTTCGTTTATTTGGTTTATGAGTTGTGTCATAAACCTGGTCCAAACAAATTTTTTTCATTTATATATAGCGTATGACGTGAAAATGAGATATATAAAATAAATTACTAATTTTATTATTGTAATTATCAAATTCAAGTTTATTTACATATCTTTTTTAGAATATAATTTTTTTTATTAGGTTTGCTTGTAGTTCCCTCCATGATTGAATTGTCAGTAGTCGTATTGACAAAGAAAATAAATATTTTTCAAGCAAAAAGAACAGAGGAAATGTTTTTCTTTTAAGGGTCACAACAGATTCATTTGTTTCCATTTTAGATAATTTGTAGATATCAAACTAAAACAAGTTTTTGTTTTTTCTTAGAAATGCTGATATGTCTTTTCTTTTGGCAATTACTTTGCCTCTTAGATAGGTCATTGCAAATATAAACTCAAAACAAACATAAACTCAAATGGAAAAACAAGAAAAGACAAATTAAGAAAGAAAGAGAAAGCTTGATAGCAGAACCTCTCATGGAGGAAACAGCATTCTTAACTCTTCTTTCACAGCCATCACAGTCCATCTTCACTTTGATTTCGACCGTCTGGGATTAACAAAATAAAACCAAACCCATTATTTATCTTTTAAAGAAAAGGCTATACATATAGTAATTGAAGAATATATATATATATATATATATAAAGTAAGGAAAACAAAGTGAAAAGGGTTCTAAGTACATATATAATTAAGATTGTTAATGAGTAATGAGGACGTACCTGCATTGGTTTGCGTTTGCTTCTTGTGCTGACAGTGCAAAAGTTGGATAGATAATCAATAGCACCCATTTTTGCTTCTCTTTACCAGAAAGAAAGCTAAACAGACACAGAGAAACAGAGAATAGGATATAGGGTAGCGAGAGTGAGGGACTCCGTCTTTTATATAGGAAAGTTGCTATGTTCGGCATTGTACAACCAAATATATTATATATACTCAAATGTTTCACTTTGATAGCTAACATTTGAACTTTTCATAAAAATTGAAAAAATAATTACTAACATTTTGATTTTTTTAAAAAATCTACGGTACCTTTTCTAAAATTAAGAATTTTTCATTAATTTTTATTATAAAGCACCTAACAAATATAGGTAAAACTGAAAAAAAAATTAATATACTCTCAAAATTTTAAATGAACATTTGAATTGAAACAATATAACATGATGATTTTTTTTTAATTATGAATCTCTTAATAACAATATATGAATCAAATTAATTATAATAGAGATTTTTTAAAATTATTTTTATTTTTTTGATAAATAGTTAAAAATATTCATTTCTATAAAAAAAAAAATATTTTCTACTGGTTTAATCTATTATGCACCCATAAATCGAGTTTAGATAAGTCAATCTCTATTTGAATTTTACCGCTTCTCGAGCATAAAGACATATAAAAACAAAAGAATATAGGGTGAGTAAAAAATTTCTAAAAGAATATAATATTAAATATTTTTATAAGGAAATCTCATATTAATTTACATTATTGTAGATGAAATGAGAAAAGATTTATGAAATAAAGGAGTTATCTCTTATTGTATAATATAATGAGAAAAGAAAAATCAATTAAATGAAATATAATTTTTTTTATTCAAATACATAATTGAATAAAGAGAGTGCAATTATTTATTAGGTACAAAGGAGAAAACCAACCATGCTAAAATGTCTAGAATTTGTTGATTTTTTATTGTTAGTAGGGAAGTCTTTTGTGTTGGCTTTGATTTTTGTTCAATGAGTGTGGGTTTGCTTTTTAGTCTCTCTTTTAATAATTGATATCATTGGTTGAATTTTATTATTCTTTTTTTCTTTTATGAGCCACACAAAGAGTATTCTTTTCCTATTCATAACTTTTAAATCAAATTTTTAGAATTTGATATGAAACTTGCTAAGAAGAATCTTAAATTTTATTGTTGGATTGACCCAAAAAAGAATTTTAAATTCCATTTTAATTACTTTTGGGTTTTATTCCATTTTCAATTGTCCACATTATACTAAATTCTTAAACTACTCATATTCATTCCAAAAGCAAATTACAAAGTAGACTTTCATTCAAAACTTCATTGATTATATAATATACTTTAGTTTGCTTTTCATTTCCTTGTCCCTAAAAGCTGTATAATATTTTTTATATACACGTATTTTTATATTTAGACTGACAGTGATATTCAGATAAAATTTTATTATTAATTATAATTTTAAATTTTAAAGTCCTAAAAAAAATATTCACTGCTCAAATTAAAACTTATTTTTCAAACTAAGAAAGTCCAAGTTCAATTTCAATTTCAATTTCTGATTTAATATATATATATATATATATATATATCAATTAGAATATGAAAAATTTTGAGAAAATTGTTTTAACAATTAGCTTTCAAAACTTTCATAATATTCTCTACTTTTCACTTTCACTATCTTTTTTAGAACTTGAAAAGTCTTTAACGGTAAATATTACATTTCTTTTTGTTTTGAATGTGCACTAGGCATTGGCCTATTGGCAAAAATGATGCCAATTTTATAATTTGTCCCACCACTTTACAATTTTAAGTTTTAAGTTGTTTTAAATTTAACAACTTTTCAACTTTTTTTTAATTAATATTTATAATTTGAGTAAAATAATAATAATAATTAGTAGTAGCATTGAAAGATTAAGTAAATTTAATAAAAAAAATGTTAAAATTATAATAATATAAAGATGAAAAAAAAATAGAAATTTCTTTGACAGACTTTAATTTGACAATTATTTTTCACATTTTAAACTGGAATTCTTTAATTTCAAACTGGAATTATTGGTTCTAGTTTAAAAAGAAAAATAAGAAATCAAAAGTGAATTATAAGCACATGATTTCAATTTTAATTTGAAACCGAGAACCACTGACTATGGTTTAATTTCAATTTTAATCAATTTCATTTTAGTTTGATTTCAAGTTAGAATGGAACTATGGTCATGAATAATTCACATAAAAACTTCAACACTTATCGGGAAGGCTTGGACCATTGGCTTTTCTTTCCTTTTTTTTTAAGTAATATTCTTTTATTTTGAGATTGGATGAAGTAATGGCTTATGATTGATGCATCCAATTAAAGAGCAAAAGATGGATAAAGGCTTCTCACAAGATGAAAAGAAGACAACTCGAAAGAGAAGAACTGCTGGAAGCAAGGAATTCAGCCCATTCGACCAGACTAGTCTCCGAATCTTATCCGCCAAACACACATACATACACCTAAAAAAGCTTCCAGAAACGTAAAGCATTTGAATTTCCATTTATGGGGACATCAAAATAATGAAAGTGAAGAATTCAACTGTAACGCTATATTTAAATTTTGAAGATTAAGTTCTCGTTCGGTTCAATTGATTCATGTGATAAGGATTTTAATCGACATCTAATAATTAACAGAAATTATTTTAATTAACTATAATTATATTTTGAAGGTTTTTCCGCATAAATGGCTAATTCGTTTTTATGTTATAAATGGCTAATTTAAAAGATAGACATGAATTATTATTTTATAAATACTAAGATTATAGTTTTAGAGAAGTTGTACTCAGTACAATGCATTCCACGAATGATGGATGGTCTGTTCAGTGTTCAACTATTCATAATGCATCTATATTTGATTAAATTGAGCAGTGTATAGGTTCTTTGTACAATAACAATTCTCTTACAGAACCAAAACCCTAATTTTCTTATGTCTTATGATGTTGGATATGAGTATTTGCTAGGTTAGAGCAGATTCATCTTTGGATTGTTCTTAGGTACTTAGCTACACATATATAGTTACTTAAGCCTAAATCATTTTGAAATAATGAATAAACGGGTTCATATATATCTATATATAAAGACACTATAAATATTCTGAAAAACCATACCGATTGAAAAATGATACAAATTCATACCAATCCATTTACCGATTATCTTCGATTTTGGCACAAAAAGTTTAAAGATGAAATTGAAAGTTTCGACAAAATATCTTACTGCATTCCTTTTCTATTAAATTGATTGAAGGGAATTTCCATGACAATAACAAATAAAGTAAATAGTACCAAAATAGAAAGTAACATAGTATTATTTGATTCACGAGAATAGGAAAAAATCCTTTGAATATTAAAATTTTTAATAGTAATAAAACGCTGTTTCATATATATTTTTTAAGTTACCGTCAATTTAATAGAGTGTTTTACATTCTTAAATCATCTTTTCTTAAAAATCTGAGTTTCATACGCTCGAAAGATAGTTATCTGTGAAAAAAAATTACAAAGAACATAATTAATTTGCCCCGTAAACTTGTAAGTAATATCCGATTTATTCAAATTAGACTTTTTAGATAACTTCAGTGCTAAGGTTGCAGCAAAACATCAATTAAATCCAAGTCTTGGCCAGTCAATGCATGTGAAGAAATACTAAATAAAAAAGTGAGTCAATTATTTTGAATATTCATATTTTCCGATCTAAAAAGAAAAAAAGGTGTTGCTATGAGGTTTTCTCTATCTTCTTCTCCACATCCAAAGTTACCTGCTGCTCCCCCAAATTTTACTCGCATTAGTTTGTACCTTACCATCATTCTCTTTGAGATTAACTTCATTCCTAGCATCCTTACAAGTTGTTTCTACACCAAATTTCTCTTTCTTCCCATCTTCCATAGTCACGCATTCTAGGCTAGATGATAAAAAAAGGCTTAAATTTCGGTAGTTTTAGTAATTTTAGCTAAGTCTTTTAATTTTGGCAAATGAATTTATTTTTTCATTGCAATCATAGATTGTATCTTTGTGACATTCCGACTTGACAAAGCAATCATAAGAGGGTGAGTAGAACAAAATTTTTAGCTACTTTCTAGGATGACAGAAAAGTTATGAGTAGTAAAATATAAGACATATGAATAAATCGGATCATATATTGAAAATGAAAAAACTAATTATCAGAGGTGTATTTTGGTAGAATAACTTGGAGAGTTAGAAGAACCCCAAGATTAAATGTGCTCGCTTAACGGAAATCCTAAAATGAGTGACTTCATTAATTGGAAGTTTTTCATTTCACCTACGAGACAAGATTGTGTGGGTCTTGCCAATCCAGAATGGATGAAATTAATTAGATCCAAAGCAGATAATTTCTCTAGTATCTCTTATTTTTTCATTGCGATTATAGACTTTATTTTATGTCTGTTATGAAATAGTTGATATTGTCGTTAATGGGGCCATATTTTGGCACATCAGCACCACGTCATCACGTCAAAGTCAATAAAAAAAAAGTTAAATGACTAAAAACTAAAAAATTATGAACTTCCATTTTTACAATTTTAGCCGATTCTTTTTTTTTTAATTTTGGAAATATCATATTTATTATTTCACAGTGCTTACATATATATATATATATTACATAATTAATTATAGTTTAATCATGTAAAATTTAGATTTTGTTTGATGATCCTCCAAACGGTTTATTTTATATGAAATTTATTATTTAAAGTTAGTTATTCAATTATTTACTTAATTAATAATTAATATATTATATAAAAGTAAGAATTTAATTTCAAAATACTAAAATAACATTAAAACAAGCAATACATTATATATTTTTCATTTAACTTAAATAATAAATAATTTTTAAAACTTAAAAAATTGAAATAAATAAATAAATTCATATGATTAAGACTAAAAAAATTGACTAAAATTACAAAAATACCAAAATTCAGGCTTTTTTTCAATTATTTGACTTTTTAACTGACGTGACATCGTGAGGTTAGACCCCACTCGCTGCAACATCAGCCTCTTTTAACAAGTATACAATGGAGGCTATAATTGTAACGGAAAAGAAAAATCACTAGAAAAATTGCCCAAATTAAATAAGTTGGCTAAGATTAGAAAAATGATCAAAATTCAGACTTTTTTTAGCATTTAGCCCACATTCTATAATCCAAACCCTATCATAATATTTAGGGATTTCATCAATGGCTCTACTGATGAAGCAATTGATGGTCTAATAAAAAAACAGTTCTATGCAAAAAATAACTGCAATGGAACCGTTTTCATGTCATGGAAGACGAAGTTAGCCACTATCTATTGTAGATTAGTATAATGTTAACAAATTGAAACAAATCGAGCTTCAAGTTATTTAGATTTGGTTTGTGAAATTCTGATAAGAGCTTGAGCTTGGTTGAAAATTGTATTTTGAAATTGAACTCCCTCGTTTGGAAAATATCAAGCTTGATTTGGGAAAATTGAAAGATTAGTTTCTGATTTCAGAACTTGAAAGTAATTATGAGAAATGGGGATAATCATGTTTAAGAATACGCAGAGATGGAGAAGTGGGAGATGTAGCATTTTCCCGAGGAGCCTACAAAAGGCAGCAAACTGAATCAAGTAAATACCCAACAACTCAATAATCAAACACAATATAGACAAGACAAGACAAATTCAATTTTAATTTCTAGTCTGCTAATTGATATGCAGCTGCCACATACGAGTTATTGTCCTTCCTTGATGGGTTCTCAGGTCACAACCAAATGCTGATAGCCTCGGAAGATATTTCTAAAATCGCCTTTAGATGCCACAATTATATCAGAGAGCCATGAACGTCAGTGCTTCCTTGATCCAGTTGCTAATATTTGGAATTGGTTAAGGGAGTGTCGTAGCATTTCCTCTAATTCTCAATTTCTTATAACCGCTTCCACCACTTCAAAAATAAAAATGTTTCTTAGCTTTTATCATAATTAATTAATTAATTTGGGATTATCTTATGGGCTCACAAAGTCAGCTACCCAATAGTCTTTTGATAAATTAACTTATGGACTCTAAAAAATGCAAATCTGGGCTCAACACCACCGTATACCATTATGCCACTCTAAATAGGAAGATATTTAAGTTCTTGTTTCTCTAAACATGTTCAGTCCTAAATACCCAAAGAAAATTAATATTTTTCAATGTATTCGAAATATTTTAAAAAAAAATTCCAACTGATTTTTGACATTGCAGCCAAACAATAAAAATAAGCAATTTCTTATAAAAAAATTTATCTCAAAATATTTTTCACAGAGTAATTTTTCATGAAACAGCCAAAGAATCAAAAAAATTTCCCTACCCAGAACTCTGCTGACTAATTATGGAGCCATCTACTGAAATGCTGCTACAATTTCTTCAGCTTTTGACCTCGTAAACCATTCCAAAAGGAAGCTGCGCTTACCACCTTCTTGCCAGGAAGCTGAACCTCCAATACCTATTCAAAAAGTTTCAAATGTTCATTGATAGTTCAACTGTTAATATATATACCTATTCGAACAGAAATTTGTTTTGATTATTTCAGAAACTATTTAAAGTCCAAAACTTTATATTCTGAAGCCATCAAAATAGCCACCAAAATTCTTTGACAACAACTACGTGATGGCTCAACTGACCTCAAGTGCAGTGGACCTTCCACATGGAATCACCAATGAACCCTTTAAAAAAGTGATGTCATCCTTTTCGTTGTCCTTGGTGATAACATTTTGGCAAACTTTTGTAGTGATGATTTTAAGTTCTATTATACTTTGCTGACCATCTTGACTATCAACAATGGCTACTTTAGCTCGTGTTCCTGGCCACCCTGCAAATGCACGAACCTAAAATGGTTGCATATAGTCATTGCATGCTCATCTCAGGAAGAAAAAGCAAGCGTTTACCTTATTATGTAGGACTAAAGCTTCTTCATCAAAGGATAGCCATGACTCCTCAACAGTTATCTGCATAAAGCAGATAAATTTGAGTATTTGTTTATCCATTAAATGTCAATAGAATAAGGAAGAATTTGCATTTAGACTCTCAATACAAATTGCCAGTCATTCAAAGCATACTAGATCTTGGCAGTAGTTCTATCAAGTGATCAAGTCCATCTTTTTTTTTTTCCATAATTATCAAACAGCATTTGATCAAATTCCCAAGTTCATCCTAAAATAGCAAATATCAAAGTATATTTTTACAAAATTAACAGTTATAGTAGTTCAATATCCAAGAAGTTGTCATCATCTTATCTTGTTTCTGACAGGCCTACAAACTCAAGCATATTAGAGGAAAGGAATGATCATTTCTCTCGATTACACAGTATATCTCATTAGAGATTTTGGGACTGTGCTGAGCATAGTTCAAGAAACCAAAAAAGAAAAAATTTCAGTATCTCATTCAAGTGAACGTCTCAGAAGAACAAAGGGAAAGAAAAAATCAAATAAGAAGAAGCCATCAAAGTACAGCTATAAAAGAAAAGAATGAATGTCTCAAAAACTAGGGCATAGAAGAATGCATGTTTTACAATGCATCAGTTCATCAGGTTATGCATGACAACTGACAAGACTGCAACTAAGATCAAAATCATGCTGCCTACTAAAATAGTTTTGCCTTGCTACAAACCTTATTCTGCTCTTTAAAACTAGGCTAGAGTACACAAATGGATACAAATACTACTGTCATGTCCTTTGTGATATAGTCAATTATATTAAGAGAAATTTATTGCCAGTTTCATTCTCACAACAGAAGGAAAGAAAGAAGAAGGGTGAAAGAGAGAGGTTACTTTTGGGGCCAAAGTAGCTTTAGAATCATCTTGTGGTCGTGCCTTTTCCTTAGCTGATCCATCAAAAATAGAGGGAAGCTCATGAACAAGAAGCTTGGATCCTGCTAAGTTACAAGTAGATCATCCATCAATGGAACTCCCTGGAGCAAAAAATATAATCAATTGGACAAAAATGCTACATCACAAATCCACCTGAAACTATGTTATGATCAAAAGAACATTTTGGAAAAAGATACACTGGAAAAAAAATTACTGAACAAGATTAGTCACCGATGCCCAAAACATCGCAAAAGCGATAACAGACATACCTTTAGAAATCAGCAACTCAAGTAAATCAGGCGCCTGCAACCGTAATCAGAATAAACAATAGTCATAATTATCTTGAAAATGGAGATTGCATATTAGGAAAAAAAATCATATCCAAATGAAAAATACCAGCTAAATCATCATGATAATCTAATTTATAAGTAATAGTCAAGTGAGTAGAGACTGCTGCTGTCTGAATCCATTCACAAGTGACAGAGAAAATATAAAATTAATAAATGCAATGATAAAAAAAAAGGTGCAATTATGAGGGAACTTGTGACACCCTAGGCGAATCCCGTCATTGGCTAAGTACAAGGTAGAAGTGAAGTATATAAGGAAGGGCAAGCTTTACACTATTAAGAGGCATTTTGGGCTATGATGTGGTCCTAGCCCAGGGATAAAACCGTGCAGGCCTGAGTGGGTTGGGACCAAAGCGGATAACATCTTGCTAGCTCTAGATGCCAAGAGAAATTATATCTTGCACAAAGGTAAAGTAATGTGCTAACATGTGCAAGTGCTCAGGGTAGAAGTTAGCATGTCGTGCCATAGGGATGCACAAGAAACTAATTGTAAAGTCCTGTGCTTACCTGTGCAAGTGCTCAGGTTAGAATCTTAAAGTTTGCATGTCATGCCATAGGGATGCACAAGAAACTGTTAAGTTTTGTTGGATTATGCTAGATCAAACCAACCATCTAAAATACTTCACCAAAAGTTCAAAACCAACCAAGATATAAGAGGAATCAATATTCCTGATTTACTGATTATCGGGTTCGGGTCGGTTCCAAACCAGCATATAAGGCTTGGACAGCCTACTAAGACCACTTATTAGAGTAAAAGAGCCATGCCAGCTAGCTATATGATCCAAGAAAGAGTCAACGATGTCATTTTACATAGGGGAAGTACAACCTCTAGTTTATAACTAGTCCATGTGGGATTGCTCCCAATAAAGCTGTTAATATGTGGGATGCATCACATTGAAAATCTAAGAATATTACATTAGTGCCTCCAATAAAATGAGGATGTCGTGTGGTATTTGTTTATGTATTCAGTAGCCTTTCACCTAATCCTTAATTAAATAAAATTCAAGAGGTTGGGCTAAAGGTTGCACCAAGTCGCAGATCAATCAAATATCATTCACGTATAACATGAATTTATTTATTTATTTATTGGGTAGGTTTCACTCAGTTTGGCATAGTGAAATCCAAAAACCAAGCCAAACAACTCAGTTTTTGTTGAAATTACAAAAAATTACTTCGTTTCAAAGTTTACGAACCATACAATTTGGTTGATTTGGGAAGGTTGGGCAGGTTGAGGGGTTTGGTCGGGTTGATGTACTGCACTCCATGATGCAACACTACCCTTCGCAGAACCTGCTTGGCAGGACTAAATAGATATCAACTACAAAGGCATATCATTGCTATATGGTTTGATCCAATCCATCACGTTAATTGAATTGGTTCAGAAACACTGTAGAATAGCTGAATCCAAAACTTCAGCTGCTGTTAATACAGACGAGCATAATTTGTACCTTAATTTGATCATCAACATCCAGTCTTTCACAGGCAATGACAGGTCCAGCATCTAGAGCACGAACAGTGAAGGCCAAGGATACTCCAGTTTCTTTGGTGCCATCCTAATGCAGAGACTTATCAGTGCAATTGCATAATATGGACAGCATAAGCAATTATATGACTAACAAAACCTATGAAAATAAGGAACCTGCAATGCTCTTTGAACAGGAGCAGCTCCACGATAAAGTGGCAAGAGACTTGGATGTATATTGACTGTTCCTGAGAAAATCAAATTTGAAGTTGAGGAACACTTGAAGGGAAAAAAAAAATCATATCAATGTCAAAGTACAGTACCACTTCTACCACTTCATTGTTCTGCTTTTACAGATGATTATACATTGTCAATCACAACTAAAATAAATATATTTTACAAATCTTTTGTTGACCAACATATGCATGCGCCAGTAGTTATTAAAGTGCATTTTTATGCATCTCAGCACAAGAATGGTGTTACAAGGAGCAACATTAGCTTTTGCAGTCAGTTACAGGATCTAGGCTAGTAATTGGTTGGAAAAGATTGAAGTCGATGACTAGATTAATCGTCAAATGCTTTCAATGAGAAATGAGACTTCATTGATCAATTTGTGCTTGTGATTAATCTTCAGTAATTTATTTTTATCATATCATTCCTTTGAGTGGAGATGCACAGTGATGGAGCAAGAAATCAAAGTTGGTTTTGGGGGGGAGGGGAATTAAAATTTTTTTACTAATTTAAAGGATAAAATAAAAAAAATTATTTTTTAATGGGGTAAATTTTTTTTAAAAAATTTTGCCTCAGTAAAAGGGGAGGAGCACTACCCCTGACACCCCCTCCTTCCGTCAGTGGAGATGCAGGGTATCAATCCCCGTACCTCTAGCATGGAGAGGTAATGTTTCTTGAAATTGGTGCAAAGTTAGCAGTATAATGGAGGAAAAGGATTCATATAGCCAAGCTTAGCTAATATTGGATTAAGTCTTAGTTGTTTGTATGTCTGTTATTGCTTGAAGTGGAGCAAAACAGACCAATCATAAATTTCTTTTTTAAATGCATAGTGAACAAGAAGACCAATAGTCACGGTGCAGAAAGATAAAATACTATGATTGGGTCATCACTAATTTTTCCTATAACTTCTCTAAGCATATCAACTTTCTTCCTTTTTTTTTTTTTTCTTTTTGGTACATCAAAATTCCTACAAGGCAAAAAAGGTTGCCAGGAATTCAACTCCTGACTTCCTGCACTATGAGCAGGGGCGCCCGTAACGGTTTATAAGCAGTGCACACATGGAAAAGGGATGTCTCGAACCGCAATCCTAGACACTTCCTAAAAGGCAGAAGTCATGCACTGATAATTAGGAAGCCACTCAGCCATTTATTGCCGATTTTATTATGTTTCTTTTAATGTAATTTTTATTCCTTAGTTGTAGAATGGTGCACCTCCACTTTTTCCATTTTCCTAAAGTTTAGGAGGTTGTTTATCCTCCACTAATGTATATTGCAGTTGTTTTGTTCAATAAAATCAAGCAGAATTTACACAAAGTTTACTTTTTTACTCAGAGATTTGAGTTCTCTCTTTAATTGAATTCAAGCCACAACCATGGGTAGAAGAAGCAAAAACCCTAAACCACACTCAACCTTACCTTCACCAGAATCTAACCCTTCAGCCTACAGAACCGTAACGAGATCCTATGCTAGGGCCCACAACAGGTCACAGACCGATTCCAATCCAAAACCAGCAGTTCTGGTTTATGGCACCCCTGACTCTGGTACAGTTCAAACAGGTTATGTAAGCAATTTAAAAAATAAAATAAAATAAAATGGTTTGGAATTATGTGATTCTCGTCAGTTCTTTGAGGGGCAAGAAGGCCAGTTCTGTTCCAAAACCAGTTACTGGCAGGTCAAATTCCAAGGCCAGGTCTAACTAAGAAGCACACACTGGACCATTGTTGGTAGTGATCCACCGTTGGGCTAGACCAAGGTAAACTACTTTCTTATAAGAATAAAGGGCACATTAAAAAAAAAAAAAAAAAAAAACCCTCAAATTAGCATGTCAATAAACTCAAAACAATGCGTGAGTAGCAAAAAATGGGATAAAATAAGAAATAAAAGCCATATGAACGAATCCTCAAAAAAAACCAATGCTCGGGTAATGGCTTATAATGCCATACACAAGCACAACCTTCATTTTTACCCTGCTCTTTTCCGGTATGCATCTATCTATGGTCATTCAGACTAATTAACCCAAACTATAAAAGTCTACTAAATATCTATTGAAACAGAGTCCTGGGGTAGAGAATTTAAGGACAAAGCTTACCTCCAACATTTTTCAATAGGGTAGCTGCACTCAACACTAGACCCTCTGTTACATTGAGCCCAAGATTTTTATCCCTAACTACTAAGGGCTGGCATTGCAGACTTAGAGCCAAGATAATATGAAGCTCATTTTGCGGCCAAGTTATAAGCAGCTTGTTTGTGAGCTCAATATACTCATGCTGCCTATGAACAAAGGAGCCAGTACTGTATCAATTAAAAAATAGACATGCAAACATATTTTCTGGGATTTAGACGTTCACATTTAATACAAAACTTGTTAAATCATTCAATTTCAACATTTGTTATGAGAAGCAAGAGGACAGCAGCACCACATTATAAAAGCTACCACCCTCTCTTTCACAAATGAGATGTCCTATGGACCATGATAAGTGGCTAATCTGTATACGGTCTAACTCTTTTGAGCTATATTTGAATTCTTTAAATTCTATTCATATTCTGAAATTATTTAGAGCCAAGATGAATCATGAAGTTAAGCCCTAGCACAGCGGTTTGTACTGAGACAACTTCAAGCTTAAAAGATGTGATCAAGCTCAATCCTAACCCAGCCAAGCCTATAAAATCAAACCCCAGCTTAGCTATCACAGCCTTACTTCCTATCTGACAAGTTTAAACTTTAAAATTGTAACATGTTCCTCCAATGACATATAGTCCAATGTTGTCTACCAAACACGCATATTGACAATTTATCATCTAGTCAGACACATGGCTTGTCCACTTCAAAAGTAGCGGAGAAACAAAATTCTCAATTTTGTTAGAAGAAGTGCATTTGACTAACCTATTAGTGGAATTTTGAGAAACTTGGTAGGTAAAATGTTCCCATATGCTGCTGTAATGCAGAGTTCAGGCTGCAATGCTCTTAGACTGCTCAAAAAGGCATCCTGCATTGGAACAGAAGGAAAACAAATTCTCTTCACAGAAATGAGAATTGTAACTTGTTCAGAAGAAACCTCATTAACCATCAGTTACCTCTCCAGCTCGTTCAGGCGTAAAAATGAGGTCAGTTGGAAAGCCTCTGTCAAGTGCATACTGAGCAACTGGTGAAGGCATCAGCTTTTTACCCCTACCCTTTCTTGTAGGTGGCTGAGTAACAATTGCTCCAACCTAAAATATTACAAATTGCTAATCCCTCAAAACAAAGAAGATGAAATTTCAGGCAGAAAAATTCTAAATTAAAAAATGGAGTACCTCAAAGATAGAATTGGGTACTGAGGATGCATTGAAAAGCGCGTCAAGAACAGTTATAGAAACCTAATAAGAAGAAAATGTCAGGTTTCCATCAATAATTAAACTATACAAATGAACTTATGATGAATGTTGACCTGAGGGGAGCCGAGAAAGACGAGGGACTTCTTCTTAGAAGAAGTAGAAGCTACTGCTGATGGTGTTGCATTGAAACAGAAGAAACGACGTAGCATCAACGAAGAATTCATTCGTTTCTTTTTGGTTCAAAAATGACTACTGCTGTTTGGTCAGATTTTTGTATTTAGGGTAAACGCATGTAGAAGATGAGACAATATCTTTGTGTATCGAGTGAAAATGAACTCAATCAATTGTAATAGTGCTGTTAAATTGTTTATACAGCTAGAGAAATGATATAGAAATTAACAACTAAAAAAGAAATGAGAGTATAAAATTATTTAAATCACTTTTATTATCATCCTTGACGAGCCAGAAATTTTAAACTCAATGTGGTAGTTAGCCAATGTTTTGGTTCTAAATTCTTTTTTTTTTTAATATTGAAATAAGGGATTCGAACCTAAATTTATTGTTAGGTCATATATACACTTACCACTAGATTATATCAGCTTTAAATTTTAATTAAAAATTTTTTAAAATTATAGGAATATGTATATTTAGCAAAAAAAAATAGTTTTAAAATACTAACGTGACACTCCGTGTTTTCAACAATCTATTTTGCCCATTTTTTTTAGAAATTTCTTAACTTTTCTATCTATTTCTTTTAGAAACTTTTGAGATTTTTTCTTTTTTTCTTTGCATAAATATCTTTTTTCAAAAAAATTTAAACTGTATCATATGTGATCTATATTAAATCATTTAAATTATAAAATTTATGATAATCTTTGTTTCTAACAACTTCATTACATCTATTATAATATCTAATCTCTAATTAATCAACATTTAAGAGATTTTTCTTATAAAGTACTCTCATTTATCTCTATAAATACTCATTTTTTTCTTAATTATCTTATGGTCACAAGAGCCATATTTCATGAGCAAAGATTATTGATATTTATGCTCAGAAAAGACAGCAGAATTGAACCATGTACTGTGATTTTACTGTATTGTATATAAAAATAAATAGAATAAGATTATTGTATATAAAAATAATATAGAATTATTGTATATAAAAATGAATAATTTTGTTTTATGATAATATTTTAATTTAATATGTTTTGATGGTCTAATTTTTTAAAACATTTTATTTATATAAAACTAATTATATCAATTAATTATTCAAATTTAAATTAAATGAATTAGTTTGAACTCTTTTGTGAAGTCATAATGTACTCTTAATTAAATGTGCTAGTAAGAAATAAGTTCAAGACCTACAATTAATTAATGAATATTTAATAATATTGTTCAGTATTCTAAGTTAAAAATTTTAGCTTTTATTATTAAATAAAATAATTTTAAATTTACATTCAATAAAATAATTGAATAAAATTTTAAATAATATTACAATTTTAAATCTCCATCAAATTTTTTAGAATCATTTTATAAAATGAGTTTAACTTTTATCTCTATGTAAAGAATTTATTTAATCTGATTGAAATTAAATGCCTAATAATTTAAAATTTTAATTTTATTATCTATATTATTAGAAATCAATCACAAGTCATCAATAATATTATTTTAAAAAATTATTATTTATTTAAAATGATTATCTATCTATATCTTAATTTTTGAATTTTTTTACTTAATCTTTTATTTTATGATCAAATTAATCAAGATATTTTATTTTTTAATAAAGTGAAATTTTATGTATATATCAATTATAACATATATATATGAATTTTAAATTTTTCTTTTTTCTTCTCTATATATATAAACTTATATTTTGTTCAAGTCACAAATTTTTAATTTTTATAAATTTTAAAATATTTATATAGACTATTAAACCATATATACTAAACAATTTATAAAATTTCAATTAAATTAAAAATTGAAAGTATAATAAATAATAAAAAAATAACCTGCACAATGTGAGTGTTTGCGTAGTTATTAGTATTTTATCATAAAAACCTTGTTATAATTAAATTTAATGATTTTGTTGGTATAATTTCCGTAACATCGTTCACGTGGCATTGCTCAATATAAACACCACACTATTTATAAATAAACCATAAAAACTGAAAAGTGAACTCTCTTGCAAAATTCCTACTTCAAATTAGAAAGGCAGAGAGGCCATAAAACTCTGTAAGAGTTGCAGAATTGCTAATGCCTCCCCCGCCATCAGCTGGACAAAGAAGAAGGCCTGGCCGACCACCAAAGGGATGGAGAAAAGGACCTCGCCGGGAGTCAAAATCTCCGGCGGTGGAGAGCCTACCTGGCCACCATTTCTTTAGAGTAATCTTTCAAAAGATAATTGAAGACAAGAAACTGGTAATAATTGACACAAATTATTCCTTTCTTTAGGAACATGGTCTATCGTATCACTTTAATTTGCTTCTGTATCCATTTTTTATCATGCAGTCTTGAAGCTTGAATTCTTGATGATATTTTCTTTAATTTCTTGATTTTCCAGAGGATTCCCTTAAGGTTAGTTAAGAGATCAGTAGGATCAGCTCAACTTTCTCATACGGCAAGACTTTGTGTTCCTAATGGAAATGAATGGCAAGTAAAGGTAAAAAAAGATGGAGAATACATTTGGTTTATTGATGGATGGTCCAAATTTGTGAAGGAAAATTAAATTCGCAATCGCTATCTTTTAAGTTTTGAGTACAAGGGAAACTCTTGTTTTGATGTTATTATCTTTGATCTATCTACTTCTGAGATAACTGAGTACGGAAAAAATGAAGAAGAAACCAGGCATGAAAATCAGGAGACAGAATGTGATGATTTTGGAGAGGAAACAAAATTGGATCGAACAAAAGGGACTGAAATACCCAGTACAAGCAAGAACAACAGTAAGTTAAAAACTAGGTCTTGTAAGTTATTTTCTTTGGTTTAGATTATATGAATTTTCACTGGAAAATTAATGTGTTGGAATAAAATTGTAGATAATAAAAGGAAGGTGGAAGTCTTTTGCAGTTTGCAATACCGGAGATTATCTGAAATGAAATCACTGTCTAAAGGTGGCAAGAAAGCAATTCTTGCTGCTGATGCGTTTGAGCCCACATATCCTGCTTTTAAGGTTCTCTTGCGACCATATAATTTTACAGCCGGTACTTTGGTAAGCTTAGAATTCGCTTCTTTTTATTTGTTGGTTGTTAGCACAAGTGTTTGGCTTGGGCCTCCAGGTTTCGAACGCCTGATATTACAGATAAAGTTTGTTCGTAGATAGAGTTTGTTTCTACTGATTCAACCGTTCTAACTTACAGTAATTATATAACTTTGTTGATCCACATATATGCAGTATGTGCCAAGTCGTTTCGCTGAAAGATACATGAAGAGGGTTCATGGAGAAGTTAGACTCGAGTCTCCTGATGGAAAGAGATGGAACGTTCGGATTCCTGACAATGGTTATGGTTTGAGGTTCAGTTACGGATGGAAAAGCTTTTCCAATTACATTAACCTGAAAGATGGAGATGTTGTTATTTTTCAGATGATCAATTCCAAGGACTTTGTGCTCGAAATCAAAGTATTTCGATCTTGAACGTTACCAATTAGTTACTGGCTTAACTAAGCTTGATCATGATGTTGTTGGAATTGATAAATGTTCTTGTTATACTTTGACATGGTTGTACATTGCTAGATGTAATTTAATTCTGCTAAAGTTTTTTTGTACGTATATGTGAGTGTTTTGCCAATTCCACTGATTAGAATCCGTTTTATGGCCAACAGAAAAACCCAACTAAACTCTAGTGACCCATAACAAAATATCGGGACATCAGGTACCATGGATGAAATCCAACCCAATGGGGCATATAAGTTAAAAATAATTTTATGGAGGAAGCACTCTCCTCGAAAACAACTATAATAGTGAAAGTTAAATTTCAATGAAGAAGGAAAAATGACTAAATTGGACTTTTCGTTTATCTTTGTATAAAATAGAAAATCCAATTGGTAAAAGTTCTTGACATAATAACTAGATAAAGTATTATGTGAATCGATGGATTTATGTATAGTATTACTGCTCGTTAGACAAATTTATTTTATCTCAATGCATAACTTAAAGGTATGTACATATGCCAACTGGCAACAAATTCAAATTTGAATCCCTCTCCAATTTTATTTTAAAGAAAAAAAAAGGTATGGCTTCTGGAATCCAACCCTAATCAATCATGATTTACGATGAACAACTCTAACAATTAATCTAAGAATAACAATCTGCGCCTAGTTCTTTTGAATTCCATATACAAACTTCTAATTCAAGCTGCCCAGAAGAATTAAGAAAATGAAATGGAATCAAAAGAAAATCCATTGGAGGGAAACCTTCCACCGTTCCAGGAAAGTAATCTGTCAATGATTTTAATCTTAAAGAGCTGACTCCTCTACCGGCTATGAGATCGTACAAGAATTTTTCCTTCGATGAGCTTGGTCCTATACATGTAACAATGGCTGTATTCCCAATACTCTCAACACCCTTGCTGAGGAGAAAAAGAACACCATCCTCTTCTGCTTGGAGAACAAGGCAATGTTCATCCACACTCAATGAGACTGATAAAGGGCAGTTGTACCTGAAACGCCTCCCAGAGTCCCAATGTTTACTGCTGAAATGTAGTGATAATTGTTCAGATGAGCCAATGAAGTTACAGTTTGGAAGTGGGCACGCACAAGGTGAAAAGATGCATGCTTCTTCGTGATTCTCACTATAGTCCAGTATTCTGCTGCATCCGTACTCTTTGTTTCGGCATAGTGCTCTAATTGGTTCCACAACCACCTCAATTTCCCCTGCTACTATGCTGTTGCCCTTAAGAATATTTGGAACATCTGTCTGCAGGCAGATATCAACAAAACTAAGTAATAGAAAGGGTACATATATTATCAAAATTTATATTAGTCAACCAATTTGAGTCAGATAGTGTGTCCTACCTAAAATAGTTTATGTTTTCATTTTGATCACATAGCCAAATCAAAACTTATATCAGGAATATATTTATTGCAAGTTTTACTTCTTCTATGACATTAAACTAATCCATAGAAATGCATCCATCTAAACATACGTTTAACTTGGAGCAACAAAAGCAGCAGAGCCATTGGAGAGGGTAAAATTTCACATCACACACAAAAAAATAATAATAATAAAAAAGAAAAAAGAAAAAGCTTCACAAATAAGTGTTTCCTTATAAAACTAGCCAATCCTTTCAATATTAAGATTCATTTTGGTGGTCTTTGGCCATTATGGACTCGAAATACTTATCTGATTGAATTAAATTCTGATTAAAATAGGATTAGTCTAAGCTCCATTTAAACAATTCTTGTAATAGCTATACAGTTTTAGAATAAAGTTCCTTTCCCAAGTTTGTATTATTCCAGGGATTATGGTGCATTAAAATTCTTTTTCTTAGTCACTCCTGAGATTATATGGTATTATCATTAAATAATACCATGCTGAAAGTTTACCCACAACAAGATATTGAAATCCAAAGAACTGCACAGCTAAATAAAAAAAAGTTTAAAACTTGACAGAGAATTGAAAAAAGAAATGCCTAGTCAGCTTGCTGAAGTTGGGGAATAACAAGGTTCAACAAATATATGAATACAATAAATATTCGTGTGGCATTATAATGACTACCTGGTCTTCATCCTGTTCAAATACAGAACTATGTGCAACTCCAGTGCTTGTTTTCCCTGTTGGAAGGCCATCAAGTTGGCTCCTGCTCCCTGATGACTCCATGCATATGCATCTATCCTTGGATATCACCTGCATATGTGTAGCAAGCTTAGACAAATCCATTTCGACTTTGAAGCGTCAGATGATGCATGTTGTAAAGGTCAATTACCTCACCAAGACCATAGCCACCAAGTTCTCTTTCTCGTTTTTCTCTTTCAGTAATCTCTTCCTCACCCCATGAAGATAAACATGGTGCTGGACCAGGGATTAAAGCACCAGAACCCTCGACTGAGATTCTCTCATAATAAAAGAGCTGAGAAGCAGTAAAATTTCAGAGATGATCCTGATTTATATAGAAGAATCTCCAAACATAATCATAAATCAATTTTCACCTGAAGGAACAAAAGACAACCACCAACTGCTCGTTGCTTCCCTTGGCGAAAGCGAGACACCTCCCGAACTAGACGGTCAAGTAAGAACTTTCCCCAGTTATACTGATGGATAACATCCACATCCGTTAAGAAGTGAAGAAATGAAGGGCTAACATCCAGCCTTGCTGTTGGGCATAAGAGAGTGCCCAATGCATATAGGACAAATGATCTCTTAAATTCTTCACCTGCTTCTGTAGCTTTCAACCGCTCTTCTAAAAGGCGCACTGAAATACCACGATTTGTAGCATTATAGCTTTGGCGTAGATCAGCAATTAAATCATCAGACCCTGAGTTAACCACATCCTTCCCACTTGCTGTTAATCCTATCACAAACTCCACATCTTTGGGGGATAAAGGAATTCGCTCACCACAAATATCCAAGCTGCGTCCCGTAGTATTAAACCTCTGTAATAGCCAAAGACACAAACTGCGGCGCAGAGTCCGGCATCTGAGGCCAAGAAGGCTGCCAAATCCCATGCTCTTCACTGCTTCCTTTTGTTCTGAGGTAAGGCTCTGTAGCACACTAAATAGTCGGCCAGGAGAGCATCTTGTGACTAACTTAGTCTGCATAAGTTAACTGTCACATTCATCTGATATAATGTATGTATATTATATAGACAACGACAGCCAAAATAAGCACACACCTGTTTCCTTGGCTTGGGGGTACGGGGAGGAGCTGTGCTCAAGTAATTATCCCACACCTCACGAGCACGCCTAGTGTACTTCGCTTTCTCCTCCAGGCTCATTGACTTCCAAGCATCTGATGCTGCCTTTGTGGCCTGAAATGGCAAAAGCCATCATGTCTATTTTTGCCTCCAAAATATATTAAGGCATTTTTTTATCAATTTTGGAAAGGTAACCAGGAGGCTCACAGCTTTAAGGCCAGATGACTCAGGATGTGAAGCACTATACTCCTTGATAAATTCTCGGCTATAATATTTGATGTGGGCATAAGTGTCTATGCAGCTAAGAACAACCCAAAGATGAATCTGCTCTAACTAGGAAATACTTTGGTGGAGAAAGTCCACTCACCTAAAATGCACCCATGAGCATGCAGGACGAGGAATACCCAAATTGTTCTTCTTCCTTTTCCTTTTTCTTTCTAACTCATTATGCTCTTCAGACTTTCTCTTTTCCATTGCAAAATCTCCATCACTTGGTACCTGGAGTTTGGAGATGAATGAATCACTGTATTAGATCCTGATAGAGATTTTTCATCATCAAAAAGCAAAAAACATTTCCCTTTCTCAGGCCAGACTGAGTAGTAGCACAACTAGCAGAAAGGCACTAGTGTTACACTGTAGACAAGTTAAGAAACAGCCATCCCAAGTATTATAATAGATTTGTTGCCCTTAAAAGTAAAAGGCGCCATATGTACGCAAGCAAACCAATATAATAGAACATATATGTCCACATAATGTTACATACAAAGAATTAGTTTCCACCAATGCGGAATTAAACACAACAAATCTAACAATAGAACTAAGTTAAACTTTTTAATCTTCTCTTTTTATCACATTTTCTAGGGCACTGAGAACCATGACTATCACTGCAATATCCTTAACTTACTTTCTCTTTTATCCTGTCCCTTTCTTAATTTCTCCCTCCCAATACCCACATCCAACCTATATATCTTGTGAGATAGTTTTGACCAGGAAGCCAAAACCAAATGCAAGAATTAACATTATTCTAGTTAACAAAGTCATCCAATCCAAAACAACTCAGCATAAGATTTTAATTTCCTCTATTTCAAAAACATGATATTTGCCGCAAAATTAATTTCTCAGGTAATAAGTAAAAGTTTTGATTTCTTATTTGCTAATACTTCCATAAAAATTAGCAATAGAACTTGTAAAGACATGTTTTTGCTAATTGGTATCACCATGAAGAAGAAGAGAAATAAAAGATTCAGTCATAAAAGTTCACTATCAGCCAGCTGATATAAAAGTAGCAATAGAACTTGCAAAGACATGATTTTGCTAATTGGGATTTCCATGGACGAGAAGAGAAATTCATGACTAGCAATCATAAACGTTCAATATCTGCCAGCTGATAATGGTTATGTTTAAGTCCGATCTAAAAGCAATAATTGAATATTAGATATTTAGATGAAAAGTGAGAATTAGAAAGAGCCCACAAGAATCATATCTCAATGATAAAAAGTTAAGTTAGTGGGGATGTGGTGAATTTGAGGCATGAATGTGTGGTAAAGTGAGAAAGAGAGTGGTTGAAGATATAAACCTCCAAGAAAAAGACAATTAAGTAGTTGTGAGATTGGATTGAGGCAATCCTTTTGAGCTTCACTCAGGTAGGACAAAGGCTCTACCCACCATACAAAAGTTAAAAGCACGTATGCACATGCATGCATACATTTTATGTATGTTGTATGCAGTGTTGCTGTATTGGATCCATCTACAAGCCTATGTTCTATTCCAACAGGTATATACCTATTCTTTCAAATTGAAAGTAGCACATGCATATTGGAAAGGAAGTCAGCAATTTGACACAAAAGCATCACAAAACGTAAGATGTTTCAAAAAGTAAACCCAAAATTGACAAGGACATCAAGCAATTTGTCACTAATCAGATGTACAAATACAAACATAAGAAGCTGTAATAGCAACAATATAAATTCAATGAGGAAGCATTCAACAATAGAGATAAGATATTCAGGTAGATCATTCAGTTTAGCACAGTGCTTTATTCTGTTTCAATAGCAACATTACTACTCAAGAACAACCTGTTTTATTGCTTCAAGCAATGCCCACAATTCCTCATGCCATTCGGGGTTATAATTCATGTCTAATTTACAGTTCTAGGATCCAAGTTTTCTTTCTTAAGACTTGCAAGTGCTTTGGCCAGAGGCACATGATGTGTGCCCTACTGGATAGAACCACACTCTAACCACAGCCTGCAATGCTATTTCCTGCATACCAGTAATGCTATAGTACTCACGACTATCAAGCAGTTCAATACCATATATGAAGCTATTCTAATATGCTCTTACGGATGGTATCTCGTGATCTTAATTACTATTCTTCTTTCCTTTTCCTTTGCATAAATGTTAAAATTCATCCTTTTAATGTCCTACAAAGCTTAATCATGTGATTTTAATAAACATGATATCCAAATACATGTTAATCAAAAAAGATAAAAAAACTACAGATAAATAAAACAAAAATTAGGGTTAGAGAAACAAAACCATTTTCTCCGACAGAGAAGAAAGTATTGCAGTTAAAAAACAGGAAGCGGGAACCCCAAAGCTGACGGTTTAGATAAAGGTTTAGGATTTCAGAAAAAAGGGAATTAGGATTTGGCACGTTTAAACAAAGATTGAATGAAATTGCAATAGGCAGAAGGATCAACAAAAGGCAATTTCAATTATACAGCTTCCATCTTTCTGCTCTGCAATTCCAGTCGCACTTAAGAGTTGCAGAGTCCAAAAGCTCTGAACTGTAGATCGTGTTGTGTTGTGTTGTGCTGCGCTGCGTTGTATTTTCTTCTCGATTGTTTCCTCTCTTTTTTCTTTTTTTTTTTTTTATATAATACCGCTTTGTTTTTGAGGGAAAGTAAAATAAGATATGATCACCACAAAATTTTAATATTTATTTTTCTCTTAAAATAAAGTGAAAATGAAGTTAAAATTAGATATGATCACTGTTCATTTTCAAACTAAAATTAAATTAATTAAAATTAGAACTGAACATTGGTCAACAATTTAAAATTTTAAACTGTAATTAAAATTGATAGTTTAATATTCGGTTGTAATTTTTTATATTTAAAAATTAAAATCTGCAGTTAACAAAAATTATTACACTTCACACATGATTTTTTTAATTATTAAATTAATTTAAATGCAGTAACTTACAATCATATTAAAATTTATTAACATAAATATAATTTATAAATTACAAGTTGAAAAAGAGAAAAAAAAATTATTTCTCATTTAAATATTTTTAATTCAAATCTTATATGCATAAATATATCATTAAGAAGAATATCTGACGATAACAATAATTAATATAAATAAATTATTTTATTTTTTTTAAATAAATATAAATGAATCATGTGAATCTTGATATTCTCTATATTCTAATTAAGAGGACACGAGAGGAAGGTCGAAATGTCAATGTGTTTCATTGTCCTTGGTAGCCGAACCCCTCCAACCCTTATGTTCTCAGCCCGAATAATAAGGGGTTCGATCAAGTCTTGGTTTCTGATCTTATGTTGCTAGGGAGAAGGGAGTGGGATATGGAGGCCCTTCAGGCTGTTCTGGCACCAGCTGAGGTGAAGCTGGTTCTTCAGATCCCTCTGAGTCAGAGGAATGAGCCCGACAGTTGATTTTGGTGGTGGGATCTTAAGGGTCTCTACTCAGTAAAAAGTGGTTATCAGCGGCTGATAGTACTACAGGAGGGGACTGTTCAGAATGAGGGATTTCTGTGGAATGGGTTATGGAAGGTTCAGGTCCCACCTAAACTTCAAAATTTTGTTTGGCGCCTTGCTTCAATTGTTTTACCTGTTTTACAAAATTTGCAGAAGAAGCGTGTCCTTAATGAGACTGCTTGCCCAATGTATTATCAAGAGGTTGAATCCCCAGTTCATGCTTTTCTTTATTGTCACCATGGGAGAACATGTTGGGATTTAGTGGGAGGTCCAATTTGGAGTACTCATGGGCATATGGCTGATTGGTTGGCTGAGATGCAAATTCGCTGTGCTAAGAGCTCATGGGGCTTGTATTTTTGTTTGATTTGGTTTATTTGGATGCAAAGGAATAAGCTGGTTTGGGAAGGTATTCAATTCTCCATACAGGAAATTGTTTTTAAGGCTAAGCAATTGCTATTGGACTGGCAGGAAGCACAATAAGTCAGGAGAGTTTCTAGGGAGGTTAGTCAGCCTATGACTATTGCTTGGGTTCCTTTGTCGATCGGCCTTAAATGTAACATGGATGCTTCTTTTTTTCCTAATACAGGCCAAGCTGGTATAGCATGGGTTTTACGTGATGAGCAAGGTAGAAATAAAGGAGGCCACTCTTGTGTTATTAATGGTATTTATAATCCGTTGATAGCTGAAGCTATGGGTTTTCCAGAAGCTCTGAGCTGGGTGAAATAAGCTAATATTGTTAGTCTAGTGGTCTTTGAAACCAATTGTATGCAAGTTATTCAAGCACAAGGGTTTTACGAAAGAAGATTTTTGTTATGTGGGTTTAATTATTGCAGATTATAAAGCTCTCTTGAAAGAATATATATTGTTTTCTTTTAACTTTGTAAAACGATCAGTGAATCAGTGTGCTCATAAGTTAGCTAGAGCTACTATCTCTATGTTTGATTTGTTATGAGGGGTGATATTCCTCTACTTTTATTATAGATGTACTGCACTCTGATTTCAGTAATATATAAGCAGTTTTGAATTTAAAAAAAAAAATTAAGAGGACATGAAGTCAATATAATTTGAAAAAATATACATAAATTAAATATCAATCCATTTTTCAATGTCTTCCAATTTAAATTTATAGAAATTAAATACTAGTAAAGAATTTTAAATTTATGTTTTGTATAGCTATAATTTTTTAATAAATTTTAAAACTAATTTACTCTTTTAGTTTTTTTTATTTTTAATTTAATATTATTATTTGTTATTAATTTTCTTATTTAGCTAAAAAGATTAAAAAGGTTAAAAAAAATCTAAATTCGATTTAAAATCAGAACCAACTATTTTAAAACCGTCTAAAAATAGTTCGATTCTAGTTCCACATTTTTTAAAATCGAAACCGGTAATTCTGGAACTGTATTCATGCCTAGATAAAATGAGTGTAAAATAAATTTATTTTACACCCTCTTTTATGTTTTAGCTCAAACTAAATAAAATTTTTTGATAATTCTAAGAAATTTTCACTATTTATTTTACATCTACCTAAGTTTTACACTCATCCAAACAAATGAAAGTTTCAGCAAAATATGATGAAGGCCCAATTTGCCTCTAAATTTGAGAAAAATATGAAATTCACTTAAAAATAAAATAATAAAATCCTTAATAATAAAATAATAAAATATGAAGGCCCAATTAAGCCAAAATAATAAAATCCTTAATTTTTTTGTCAAAAAAATTATGTAGTTGATTTAAAATAATTAAATATTTAATTTAAATAAAATATAATTAAAAAAATGATTGAATATAAAAATATAAAAATTTTTCAAACTAAATAATCAATATAATCAAATATTTTCTAATTCATATCTTGAAACACCATTATTAAACGCCTGCTTATAAATTCTTCAAGAGTGCTTTGCTCTTTGATGATGACATGGCAACTTAGTGTTATTCAATGTGATAAAGAAAGGATTGCTGCTTCAGATTTATTGGTCTTCAGCGAAATCGGAATGCCTCAATCCACCATCCAGCCATTATTAACACAGAAAGCTATATTGCCATGCTTTAAAGTTGTCATATTTGGTCATTGGTGAGAAGATTAAGAGGTTACTTTTATGGGCTTCTGCCCTACAGAAAGGAAGTTTATCCATGCAATTATCAGTTTCTTCGAGTCAAATTGGATTTATGGATGATATGGTTGGTCTAGAGATGAGATCTTGTCAGCTTTCAAAAAGCATCCTATTTGCATGATTTTACCAGAGAAGAAAATAGTTGGTTAATGTGAAGTGTTTGAAGCCTTCAGGAGTAGCCGCAAATCCTCGGAACTTCTTTTTTCAGTTTGAAGAAGAGAATCATTCCTTGGGGTTCAGAAAATAAATTTTGATGTTGAAGGGTGTTTAGGAGAAGAATATCAGTTTCCATTCTATGTTAAAAATGCATGTGGACAAACATTGGGAACACAGTCCTTATTTTCTGGAAGTCTTTGAAGAGAGGATGTGTCCTGAAGAGCTAGGCCTTCTATATGGGCACTAACCTTTTGGACGTAACTTTGGCTGATATGATTCAGGGAACACCTGAACACTATACAAAAGATTTTAACATCAAGAATGATTTTACCACTGCTGAACAAGAAGAAGAGATTCAAGAGGAGAATTATAGGCTCCTTCAAAGTTTAGATTTTTAATAACAATACAAGTACTTGGTTTTTTATATCTCATTCTTAATTTGTTTTTGAAGACTTCCAAACAAAAATTATTACTTATATTTATCAATTCCATTTTCAAAATATAGATTGTTTTTTTGTGTAATCAAAATATATGTTTTTAATGTGATAACAGAAACTAAAAACCAAAAACAAGAAGAACTCTAATCAAAATGTAAAAAAGATTTTCATTAAATTGTTTTGAATGTCATAACGCCCAACACTGTCTATAGAATATCCAGGCTACAAGTGTATAATATTAATTAACAACTGCTGTAAACTGTTCTTCTACAACTCCAGGAAATCAAAACTGAAGTCCATATCAGGGGATTTCACAGCTTCACCAGAAATTCTCTCTGCCTGTGCTATGCAGATATGGATGGTCTTTTTATTTTTATCATAGGAACCGTTAGGACTAAGAAACAACCCTGCTAAAGGAAAGTCGAGACTGTCATAACTGTTCTGAATGTTCCTAGTAAAAGAATGAAATGTGTGAGTTGTTCCGTTAATTTCTGCTACAACATCATATGAATGAACTTCTTTCGATGAAGGAGCTCCAATGCGACTAACTGTGATAAAATTTCCAATCTTTTCTGTTCTATTGCTTAAAATAAACAGAAAACCTTTTTTCTCTTGGAGAACAAGGTATTTGTCATTAATCCTAAAGGAAATGGTGAAGTTGTGATCAAACATGAAATTTGTCACAATACAATGTTCGTATAATTTTGTAGCGCTGTATACGCGTTTGCATCCTGGAATAGGGCATGAACATGGGGATTTCGCACATATCTTCTTATGCTCAGAAAAACTCTTACCATAACTGAAAGTTCTGTAGCACCATATATCATATTTGGGCAATAAACTTTAAGTGATTCGAGAAGCATCTCAATTGCCCGCCAGCGGTGGACTCAATAGGCATTGCACAAGAAGGACATTTTTTTGAAAGGTTCTGGCAGCAAGAAGAGCATGCTATGTGTCCATTCTCACACTAAATTTCCCAGCAATCAAGCAAATGACTAGTTCTATGTATTTAACAACTGAAATTGAAGCATTCAAGTAAATATATCATTGAAGGTCTAGCGGATATAAATTAGAAGTTAGAACTAATATTAGTAAATGAAAGTTGATTGAAGCAAAACCTGAAAGATTGGAATGTGAAAGGGTTCAAAGCAAATGGGACAATCAAGCAATTCCGTGTCAAAAGATTCCGGAACCACTTTGGAGAGGACCTTTTTTTTACTAGAATTGAGCGGGCTATTGCTGTTTGTAGCTCCATCAGAAAAAGCGGATTGCCTCTTTCTGCTTACTCCTTTGTGAGCTAGCGCTTCCATCTTCCTCTGTCTTTGTTTAAGTGTCTTCCTGTCAAACCCTTTCAGTATTTGTTTGAATAGATAGGATTTGTTCAATCATAAATTTGAAATTCTTCACTGTCACTCATTTATTTATAACTGCAGTGATTTGTTTTTAATGCAAATTTTTGACTTCGTGTTATTGAGTCATTTCCAATGTAATGTTTTCTGATTAAAATTCGCAAGATGATATGCACAAACTAAGGAATTTAATTTTATCATGTTCCAATGTAAGTCTACAAGAGTTCCAAAATTTAGCGGTATTAGAATAAACCTTTTTTTTTATGAATAAACTAGTGTTAGCACCCGCGCGATGCGCGAAACAACATTAAAAAATAAAATAACAGTTTATAACATCATTCAAAAATAATAAAATTATATAACAAAATAATCATCAAATGCATTATAAATATCCGAATCCGTTTAAATACTTAATTAAAAATTTATGTATCCAAACCCGTATAAAAATTCACTTTTAATAATCAAATTTATCTCGACCTCGATTATAATTATCTATTTAAATATTCAAATCTGTTTACATTAAAAATATATTTTTTTATTTTTAAAAAATAAAAAATAAGTAAAAATTATAAAATTATTATTTTGATTTAATAAAAAAATATAATATAAATACTAAATATAATTATAGCATTAATATAATTAAAAAGGAGTGCATAAATATATATAATTTTTTATATAAAAATAATTATTTTAAATATTTTTAGAATAATAATTAAATGAATAACGGGTAGAGTATCTGAGTCCTTGAACTCAACCCAAATCCAATATGGGTAGTGAAAATATTATTTGAATTCATCCTAAACTCGTTTATTCACTACCCAAATTCATCAAAATCATATCGGATCTTATCGAATACCTACCTGGTCAAGTAAATTGTCATCCTTAATTGAGATATATTTTTTTAATCATCCTGCGAAACATTTCACTAATAATGGCAAAAGTCATGTAATGCCTACATACTATTAACATATTTTTCAATAATAATAATAATTTTTAGAATCTAACTAATTATATTGAAAAAGAAAATTAGGTATTTTTTATTTTTATATTTATAATTTATTACAAATGATTATTTATTTAAAATATTAATGTATTATTTATTATGTGTAATGTGTCATAAGTATATGATGTTAAACTTATTTAAAAATTATTAAATAATATACATTTTCATATCTTGTGTCTTGTGTCCGTGTGAAATGACCCGTTAATTTATTTTCAAAAGAATTTTTATTTAAAATTTAATTGTAAATTTTCACCAATGAGAATTTATAAAAAATAATATTTTATGCCGCGAACCGAATCGAAAACCGAATTTAAATAGTTTAACTCAGTCGAAAAAACCCTTAAATCAAATGGAATTAGGCGAAATCGTTGGGTTAGACCAAATCGGTTCAAATTGAACCAAAACCATTTAATTAAAATAAATAATAATAATAAAAATAATAATAAAATAATAATAAAATAAATTAATAAATTAATAAATAAAAAAAATAAAAAAAATAAAAAAAAAAGAAAAACTCTTTCTTTTTCTCTCTCCTCCCTCTCTCCTTCCCCGTTCCCTCTCTCTCGCGCGCGCAGCAGACTCCCCTCCCCATTCCCCTTCGCGTCTCCGGCCAACTGGCCATGGAATCCGACGATCGAGCACCCAAACTTAAAGTGCTCGACGAGAGGAGGAAGATGATGGCTTTGGTTTGTGTAATCGGTGCCTGAACTGGTGGAGATCGCGACTGGAACGCAGTGATGGCGAAGGAGTTTTCCGGCGATCTGAGCCGTTTTCGGCGACTCCAGGCCATGAGGTGG
>CANUEX010062185.1:0-20688 GCA_948099535.1 Jatropha multifida | reverse complement strand
GTTTCTGCCCTATAATCCACGTTCTCAATCCTTGTTGTTTGGGGGTTTGGTAGGGAAGGGATTGTCTTTGGTTAGTGTTCTTGCTTGAATTGCTTGCTGGAATTCAGATTGCATGCTAATCTTGGGGTTTCCGCATCAGTACATTAAACTTTGATGACTGTTTGGATTGAGTCTATCTAGATTGCTGAGATTAAATGGAATATTGTTAAATCCTTGAATGAATATTTTATTAAAATGGTATTGATGCTATTCTAATCATTTTATGTGAGGCAACTATTGAATTTCAATTAAAGGATTTCTATTGCTATTGCTATTGTTAAGTGCTTTCTTATAAAACTATTGATGAATTTTAAGAGAACTATGATTTTAAAGTGAGAATATATAAAAAAACTGTTTTCATATGGAATTTTATTTGCACTATTGTTAACATTGGAAAAATGTGAATTTACTGTCAATTATACACATGCACTACTAAGTAATTTTGCTTAGTGATAATGTTTTATGTACTATTGCAGGAAAATGAAAGGAGATAGCAGGCGCTACTATCGTAGTTGTTGGGTATAGAATTTCCTTTTGGAATTGTCTGATGTACATTGACAGTATATGAACAATCATATAAATGAGCAAATATATGGAGTTTAAATTTATAGTACAAGCTATATATGTGTGTGTGTGTGTGTGTGTGCACGCGCGCACACTTTTACTATTGTTTATTTAATTATGAAAATGAGATTGATCTAGTATGTAACTGCATTTCATTAGACTTATAGGTAATGCAACTGCTCATACTTTTATGAATGTAATTGATTTTAAGAAATTTTATTCACTTAATTATTTTATTTAGCTTAATGAAAGTTATATTTCATATATTTAATTAGTTACTAATAAGGCATTTTCTTTACAACATATGGAAGAACCAAAAAAGGATTTAAATTTTTTTTAGTATAGCCAGTTTACTTTTCTACAAGATATAAATGATTGAATGAAAATTTTTAAGTCCCTTGTAGTATACTTAATTATATATGTGTGTGTGTGCTTTTACCATTGTTTACTTAATTATGAAAATGAGATTGATCCAGTATATAACTGCATTTCATGGGGCTTATGGGTAACGCAACCACTCATGCTTTTATGAATGTAATTGATTTTAAGAAATTTTATTGACTTAATTATTTTATTTAGCTTAGTAGAGGTTATATTTCATATATTTAATTAATTACTAATAAGGCATTTTCTTTATAACATATGGAAGAACCAAAAGAAGATTTAAATTTTTTTTAATATAACCAATTTGCTTTTCTTCAAGATTAAATGATTGAATGAAAATTTTTAAGTCCCTTGTAGTATAGTTAGTAGGTATTTATAAACATTAAGTACTTATAAAGTATATTACGGGCGACATGTCATATCTTATAGTGGGGTAATGTGTAACATGTTTAGTTTGGTATCAGAGTATTATTTAATTGCATATTGGATCAAATTTTGATAGTAAAAGTGTAATTTATCTGTCTGTTCAATCATAAATGACTGTTAATTATTGGATATTGTAAGCCCCCTCTCGGGCGCTGTGGGTGAGACCCACTGGGCGAAGTCTTACCGGATGGTCTCATTGGTCAGCTTGTAATGGAAGAAACTGGAAACATTCAAAACTGGTCGGAACCCTGCTACGATCCCTTCTCAGTTCATTTTTAGATTAGCCCTACATGCGGCTTAGTTGTCTGATTAATTGATTTGATTACCAATTTTATCAATTTTTATGGCTCTGTTTAGCGCTTAAGTGATATCTGATTGGCCCTTTGGAGTGCTTTGACTGTGTGTGGTATGTGAGAGTCGCCACCTTACTTTATTTTTGTTTTCAGGGAAAATATAAGGTAAAAACCCTGTGATTGATCCCTTTGATGTGCCACAATGGATAAAATGCACTAGCTTCGAATCATTGGGTTCGGAGACTAGATTTTCGATTTCATTGCATGGATCAACATTTTGGTTTTAATTGAAAATCAAAAATCATTTTTTTTGCATGAATGTCAATTTATTGATGTATGGGCATGCTTATACTGTATTGCAATATTTGGAATACAATTCATTAAAAGTAAGCAAGTGAAATAAAGGTTGTGTATTTCAAAAGGGAGCTCGACTCTGACCTCGTTATCGAGGATTCTAGGTCATGCAACACATTCCCCTAAATCTCGATCAGTCAGTTCAGTCAAGGGCCCGCTACCTAGGCTAAATCTGTAGGTTGGCCTTTGTACCTCGTTTATATAAGGATCAGGGCGCATGAAGTTCTACCATCGATCAGGATGGTAGGATTTTGAAGATTCCACTTTTGGAGTGGACTTACTGGTTTGTCGACTGAATCCGGGCTTAGTTTGAAAACTAATTTTGAGGTTTTGCCGGATGGACCGGGCTTAAAGCATGCATAGTGCTGAACAAACCAAACTTAATAGTTGAAAAGGTGCTGGATGGACTGGGCTTAATTGACAAAGTCTGATTTTAGTGATTATACTCTCATGCTT
The DNA here is from genome assembly GCA_948099535.1 of Jatropha multifida. Taxonomy (NCBI): domain Eukaryota; kingdom Viridiplantae; phylum Streptophyta; class Magnoliopsida; order Malpighiales; family Euphorbiaceae; genus Jatropha; species Jatropha multifida. The sequence goes on along the minus strand of CANUEX010062185.1, from coordinate 18,172 downwards.
ATGACGCAGCCTAATTGAAGCTCCACAATGGGTTGTCGACCGAGGAGGCCAAGTATTCCTCCAAATATAAGCTAAGGTAGGGCACGAGGACTCATATTATAATCTTATAATATTGTTAAATGATGAATTATTAATTAATAGCTAGATTTGATTAATAATTAATCACCTATCTAGTAGCTTTAGCCTAAGGAAGGTCAAAGTATGAGTGAGAGTTGAAAGGATCGGCTTTCGAGAGCTAAGTCAGGCTTTCAACTCAACTATGGAAGATGAAAAAAGTTAAAATTTATGGTCATAGAATCACAAAAGTGAGAATGAGAGTCATTGATGCTTGAGAAGTGCTCGATTAGGCAACAAGAGGTACTTGAATGAGGGGGAGAGGGAGTGTGCTTTTTATAGGCAAAGGGGATGGCAGAGCCTGCCTCGCTAGCGCCGGGCACCCTTAAAGTGGTTCCATAAATCTGCTTTCTAGCATCGAAGGAGGGTCCTGGTGGCAGCTTTATCGATGGTGCTGCCGCTAGGGTGAACAACGCTGATCTTGGCTAATTACTAGGATGCCCTTCGCCTTTAATATTTGGGTTTTTGAGTTCTTACAAGTTTGTTTGAGGCCTAAATGACGTCCGATCGAGCTAATTCTCAAGATGTTGGAACCATACCAAAATTTCCTAGAGTCTGATGCTGAAATCGGGGTCAACAGTTTGCCCCCTCCAAGAGATTGGAGCTAATCAAGGCCCAATCTATTGGATCCTAATTTCAGCACTTCTAAGAGTAAATGTTATCTAAAAACCATACCTTAAGGTCTGTGGCAATGTTTGGAACATCTTATATGAGTTTCGTTTGATTTTGAGAAAATTTTTCTAAAGCCGATCTAGTTTGTTTGGTTTTTTGGGGCCTTTCTATAATTGTCTGTCAGAACAGAATTTACGATTGAATTTAAAATTCTCTTACTGACATTTTGAGCATGATCATTCATTGATCGAAGTTCGAATGAGTCCCAAAAAGTCTATTTTTTGGGCAGGGGTAAGGCTCATCTTTCCTATTTTCTTTAAATAGGGGAGGGGGGTGACCTCATTTGTCACACCTCCTCACTTGCTCTCTTCTCCCTTTTCTAGAGTTTTCTGAAGATTTCTTTATACGACATGGGTTTTGAATCACCACTTACCCCTTATTCTCCGCTTAGCGAGTCTGGAAGGACCATGAACGGCTATCAGCCACGAGTGAGATTTGTCACTCACCATGGTATGTCTTCCATCATGCTATCGGAGGAGGTTCCCAACCATTAGTTGGTCTATCGAAAAGGCATCCCGGTATACATTTTTTTTAATTGTGTGCTCTTGCTCATACAACCTCCTCCTGATCGGTGTGAGGGGTCCACTATCTTGGTAGGCCAACTTCGAGGGGCATTGATTAAGGCCCTGACCTGTGAGAGCTTTTTAGAGGACCAAATTTAAACATTGCGGGATGACCTGAGGCATCATTGAAATCTTAGATTCCCGATCATGCCGCTCAGGTAGACTATGGGTCCGCTTAGGTAGATTGTGGTTTAAGCTTAGGTAGCCTTAGGGACTTAGCCTTTCTTAGCAATTTTGGGCTAGTGTCACTCTGGTAGCAACACCTTCTTTTATAAAATCTTGACTAAAGCTTTGTTAATAAAATATCTGACTTCTATTTTATTTTACCACGTCTATGTTGCTCTCTTTTTTTTTCTTGCACTAGGTGATTTAAGTTTATAACTTGCACTGATTGCCTAAATGTCATACTTGATTACCCATATGTTGCATTGATTTGCCTGTTTTGTATCTTGCTTTTGGCACTGGTCGCCCTGTTCGCTAAACTGGTTGGCATTAGTTGCCCTATTTACTGGATGAAATTGGCTAATCGCTCTGTTTGCTAAGATGGTTGGCACTGGCTACCCTGTTTACTAGATTGTCTTGGCTCTAATCGCGCTATTTAACGGATTGGCATTTTGGCACTGATCGCCCTAATTCTAGATTGAACCTGGCGCTAATCGCCCTATTTCTACTAAGTTAGTGGGCACTAGTTTCCCTATTTGACTGTATAGGCACTAGTCGCCCTGTTTGTGAACAATCTGGTGGCATTGATTGCTCAAGTTCTAGTTGGTCTTGGTCGCCTTGATTCTGGATTGAACTTGGCGCTGACCGCCCTAGTTGCTAAACTTGTTGCTTTGATTCTAGATCGTTGGCACTGATTGCCTTGATACCTATTTGACTTGCCGCTGGTCACCCTATTTTATAAAAGAACTTGGCACTGATCACACTGTCTGTTGAGTCTGTTGGCACTGATTGCCCTGTTTGTGGATATGAACTTGGCGCTGATCGCTCTATTTTCGTCTGGGCTGGCACTGGTTGCTTTGATGACTCGTGCTTTCATTTGAAAATCATGGTTAATTAAATAGAATAAGTATACATGATGTATGACATGCCACTTCTGAGGGCCTGACTCAATTTTTGAGGGAGTGTTTATAAGAAAACTAGGGCCGATATGCCAATTTTTGCATTTTGGTCTGGTTTTTTTCTCTTTTCTATTTTTTTCATTTTTTTAGTGGCCTTGTCGGTTCCGTGCAGCCTAGAATCGAAACTGGAGTCCTCCAAAATGGTGTCGTTTTGGCACTTTTCCCAGGACAGAACAACGCCGTTTTAGGGCATACCGGTGCCGATTATGGCCTGATCAGTGCCTGTGTGTTTCTGGCTTGTGAAAGTTAATGCCTATAAATACCTCATTTATGGTTCCAAAACATTTGTGTTTTGCACCCCGTGGTCCCATTTTCTCTAATTTCACACACTCCGCCTAAAAATGAAGCCATTCATCAGTTACTACATGCAAAGGTGGACCAAGAGGTTAACAAAAGTGGAGAAGATTAATTTAAGTTGGTACGGTATGACTTCTTTGGTGATGCTGATAGGCTTGCTCATAGACCGAGCTTTTTTGGAGGCTTGTTTACACTTGTGGGATCCATAAAATCATGTGTTTTGGTTTAGTACAAACTTTGAGGAGATGTGTCTAACATATGAGGAGTTTGCAGCTATATTAGGCAGTAGTTGTGAGAGGGTTCCGGTGGCTGCAACGATCGGGACTGGGTTTTTTAGGAGTATCATTAAGATGCTTGATCTATTTGTGATAGAGGCTTGGGAGCTAGTAGCAAAACATCAGGTGGATTTATTTGGGTTGGTAGAGCGGTATCTGGATCCACTTGAGTTTATTGACTTAGAGCACCAGAGGTTCAAGACTCGGGCTTTAGTTTTCTATTTGGTGAGCATCGGTATACTAAGTAGTTCGGTAGGGTGGGGGAATTTAAGGGTGGCAGACCCGATCCTTTAGATGGAGCGAGGTGTTGAGATTGCTAGTGTGGCCTTGGCAGAGACTACTTTGAGCCTCGACTGAGCTTACAAGGTAGAGGGGATCTGGTCAGCTAGTCCAATGCTGCTTCAGGTAAGCATTCTCAAACTAACTTTTGTCATGCTTAGATAAGGTTCTTTTTGAGAAAAAGCTTAGGTTTGGGTTGCATGTGAATGCCTGTTTGAGGGTCTGAGTCATGGGGGCAATGTCTGGTCTTGTACGCTTTTAGGAAGAGATTTGAATGGTTATGGTTATGTTCACAACTAGATCTTTTCGGATAGAGGGATATTGCATATAAATGCCTATTTCATTTTCTATGTCATAGTGCAATGTTTGATCTTGTAGGTCTGGTTGAGGGATCATCTGAGGGTAATGGAGCCACCACGATGCTGCCTGTATGAGCCATCTCAATATCATTCTAGACGAGTCGTGTTGAGACTCGGGTTAGAAGATGAGTGGCTATGGGTGGTTGTTAGCGCTAAGGCCAGATAAGATTTTGTGGATGTGTGATTAGTATGAGATTAGCCGATTTCTAGTTTAATTAGCTAGATACCAGAAGGCTTATCTGTTGGGTATGGATAGCATCATATTCTACCCTGGTTCTAGGCTGATGAGGCATATGGGGCATGTTTAGGGGCTACCATCAGTTGAAGTTCTTTTTTAGGATATAATGATCTCTCCTTGGATTAGTGTGGCTATCTTAGGTAGCTAGTCAAGAGGAGCTGATGTGGTTGAGGCTGGAGTTTCTGGGGGCAAGGCTGTTGGTTATGAGGCATGGTGGGTTGCAGAGCATAGGAGCCGTGAGAGGGAGCATAGAGCAACTCTGACTCGGGAGATGGATGGTATACTCCAAGCAGTGACTGGGATGGCCTTAGGCTCTATCGGCTGAGTTGACCTTGAGGGTTCTAATGACTATAGGGAGATGCCTCTAAGGTGGCACAGACGGTTTGCCTATTCCCTCAGTGCATGTTGACCTTATATTGATAGGGTAAGACTTTTATTTTTTATTTTTTTAACTTAGCCCATATTTTTGTGAGGGCTTTGAGATAAGATACTGACCCATGATGTATAGAGGGTTCAATTCGCGTACTTTTTGTTTTTGAAACTTAGGATAGTGGATATACATATGACTAACACAGATGGACAGATGACAGAGATAGGTGCCTGAATGATAGGGCTTTTGTGATTGTCTCTTTATATAGCTTGTACTGATTTAAGACATGTAAAAAGGGAATCATTTTAACACTCTTTTGAGAAGAAATCCTTTATGAGATTGCAACTTTTGAGCCTTAATTATTGCATAAGCCGCCCTTTTGGATTTTAAAGCTAGCAGGCTGCCCTAATTTTTACCTATGCCACCCTTTCGAATTTTTAACCTACCGATTTTTTGATTTTACCTAAGCCGCCTGCCCTTATAGGTTTTCAGCTTAGCTCATTCTGTTCTGATTTGTAATTCTTCTCATTGGCATAGAAAATCTAGAATTTTCATGAAAAGAGGGGCACAAATATATTTTTATTATTATTGTGATCGTACCCATAGATTGGGCGATCTATGTATCCCGTAGTTTAGGAACATATTTCCTGGAGTCAGGTCACCGTAGTTTGGCCTTAACGATGACATAAGGGGTAATATTTCTAGTGCTAATGCCAGAATGCATTCGCACAATGTATCTTTTGAGTTGATCCAAATTGCATGGATCGGTGAACTCATTGCCATCTGTGTCAGACAAGATGACACCTCCGGAGAGGATTTTCTTTACTATATAAGGGTTTGCCCAGTTTGGCCTAAATTTACCCCGGGGATCTTGCACAGTAGCTCTAATTTCCTTAAGTATAAGACAATGTTGTTCGAGTTTTTGATCCCAAATTTTGCTATTGAAGTGCCTGGCTATTGTTTGTTGGTAGCTCTTAATCTGATTAAGAGCTTGTAGCCTTTTCTCATCGATATCATTCAACTGATTGTGATAGCTCTGAACCCATTCTGTTTCAGGTAGCTAACTTTCTCTCATGACCCTGGCTAATCTGATATGGACTTTGATAGGAAGGACTGCTTCCATCTCGTATGAGTAAGGCGTTCCCCTGGTTGGCATTTTGATGGAGGTTTTGATCCCCATAAGGCAAATGGCAACTGTTTATGCCAACTTCTATGATTGTGAATAATCTTATGGATGATTTTCTTGATGGTCTTATCTGTTGCTTCAACTGCTCCGTTGGTTTGGGGCTTGTATGGTGGGAGCGATAGTGGTAGATTCTATACTTAGTTATTAGGACGGAGACCTCATTCTGGGAGTGAGACCCATTGTCTATTATGATCTCGAAAGGAACTTTGTACCTACATATGATGTTTGTCTAGATTAATTGAGCTACTTTTTTGGAGTTCAAAACATGATAGGAGGCATCTTCTACCCACTTGGTGGAGTAGTCCATGGCTACCAGGATCTACTCGTGCCGATTAGAGGACTTAGGTGTGATTCTACCAACCATGTTGATTCCCCAAGTCACAAAGGGCCATGGTGTAGTGATAGGGTGAAGAGCTATCAGGGCAATTTTTTGAGCTTGGCATAAATCTAGCATTTATGACACTTCTGAAAAAATTTGGTGCAATTTGATCGCATGATCAACCAATAATAACCTTGATTGGTGATCTTATGGGCTAGAGCCATTTCGTTCATGTGGGGCCTTCTTCTCCGCCATGTACTCATTCCATACTCTATTGAGCCTCTTCTTCAGTTATGCACCTAAGATGTGCCTGATTCTATGTTCGTTTGTACAAAGTACTGTCCTTGTAGAAGTAACTCTTTGATAACTCCTGGAGGTCCTCTTGCCAGACTTAAAGGCACCTTCAGGGTATTCTTCCTTTTCTAACTAGGTTTGAATATCCCAGTACCAAGGCTTACCATCAGCGGGCTAGAGATTGCAGTAGTAGGTTGGCTGTTGATGAATCTGAATATTTAGGGGCTTGATGACCATGTCGGGGCCAGCATCAACCATGGAGGTAAGTGTTGCTAGTGCATTGGCAAACTGATTCTTGGTTCAAGGTAAGTAGTGGAATGATAATTCTTCAAATTGCTTGGCCAACTAGTCTAGGCATTAGAGGTATGGGATCAAATATTATTCCTTGATCTTCCATTTCTTTAGTGCTTGAGAGACTATAATGATGGAGTCCTTAAAAATCATTAGGCGTTTGATATGAATACTTGGAGCTGCTTATAATTCGGCAATACAAGCTTTATACTCTGCTTCATTATTAGTGACCTAAAATGTCAAATTAATGCTGAAGGGTAGACGTTCCCTGTCAGGAGTTATTATAACCACGTCGATGCCATAACATGCCATAACCCTGATGGTTAGAGGCCTCGTTAAAGTACATTTTCCACTGTTCCATCTAAATCTACAAGATGTCCTCATCTGAAAACCTGATCTTTGCTGCATCGACATCACCAGGAGATGCGGCTAATTGATCTGCTATCACACTACCTTTGATTGCTCTCTTCATAAAAAATTTTAATATCGAATGCTGCAAAGATGGTAGCCCATTTATCCATCTTACTATCCATAACCAGCCTCTCCATAAGGAATTTCAAGGGACTCTAGTCAGCAATGACATGAGTAGTGTAAGAGCAAAGATAGTGTTGGAGTATGATGCAAACCCATGCCAAGGCTGGGCAGAGTTGTTCGATCTTCATGTACTTCAATTGTCTCTCTAGCATTCACTTATATAGTAAACATTATTCTCTTTATGAGAATCTGATGCTTCTTATGCTAGCATAGCCTATATGGCTTTCCACATCTAGGAGGCTGGAGAACTGAAGGATTGAATAAGTATGCTTTGATATGTTCAAAGGCTTTTTGGCATTGGTCATCCCAAGTTTTCGAGGTGTCTTTTCTCAACTTCTTGAAGATTGGCCCACAGGTCTCTGCTAACTGTGAGAAAACCAACTGATATACTGGAGGGATCCTAAGAATTCCCTGATCTCCTTTTCTATCTTAGGAGGTTGCATCTCAATGATGACTTTGGATTTCGAAGGGTCAATCTCAATCCCTCTCTTGGATACCGTATAGCCTAGGAAGTTACTGGGTGGAGCTCCGAAGAGGCATTTGACGGGGTTGAGTTTTAGATTATACTGTCGGAGCCTGGAGAAGAACTGCTCGAGGCCAATTAGGTGGCTTGGCCTGTGCCTGGTATGGACAACCATGTCATCAACATATACCTCTACATTCTTATGCATTAAGTTGTGGAAGATCGTGGTGGCCATCCTCTGATAAGTGGCACTAGCATTTTTCAAACCAAATGACATCATCCTATAGTAGAAAGTATCCCACTCTGTGATGAATGAAGTCTTTGGATTATCTGGTTGATTGACTGGTATCTGATTATACCCTATATAGAGGTCTGTGACTGAAATCATACTGGACCCCTGCCATTCTATCAACAAGTAGGTCAATGTATAGGGAAGTCATCCTTAAAGCAGGCCTTATTCAAATCTCAGTAGTCGATGCAAATTTTGATCTTGCCATCTTTCTTGGGAACTGGTACTATATTGACCAACCACGTCAGATAGTCAATGGCCTCAATGATGTTGTTCTCCAATAACTTGGCTATTTCTTCTTTGATTTTGAGAAAGATCTCCAGTTTTTGTCTTCAGAGTTTCTGCTTCATTGGGTTAACGTGATCATAGGTATGAATCTTATTAATGACAATGTCAGGATCTATACCAGTCATATCACTAGCTGTCCATGCGAAACAATCTGAATACTACTTGATGAGCTTTGTCAACTCGTGTTTACAATCACATTCATGCACAATAAATGCATGCTTTGGTGCCTTTTTTGTGCCAATGTTTATTTGTTCTTTTGTTCATTTTTTTTTCTTTTTCTTTTTTTATTTTGCTAATAATCTTATTCAGGGTGGAGAAAGGGTAACAAGAAAACTGAAAATTTTTATTAGTAGTAAAAGTGCCATGATCGACATTTACATTGAGTTCTACAAAGAGGTCTCCTATCTTGGACAAGGAGGACCAGGACTTGAACTGGGTGTGTCTTTGGCTACGGCGGCTGGATTGGGCAAAGCTTCAAGAGGAGGAGATGGGTTTTATTTGCTGCTCTAGGTGATGACATCAATTTCCTCAAGCACGTCATTCAGGTTTATAATGCAGCATGAGTTATCTATAATTGGGTGGATCAGGGACGCCAAGTCAAAATCTGGCTCCTGGTGAATCATGTGAATGTTGTTCCAGTGATAAGAGAGTGGGTTAGTGTTTATGTTTGGTCTGGGTCGAATAGGGAGTATTTGGCCACTTTCCACTAAGTCCTGGATTTTATATCTTAGGGTCTTGTAATCATCAATCTTGTGCCTAGGTCCCTGATGAAAAGAGTATAAGGAGTTCAGATTGTAGTATTTTGAAACTAGATTCGGCAAGGGTCTAGGTTTTAGAGGTTGTATTAACTTGTCATCTATAGCCTTTTGAAAGATAAATGAAAGAGGAACTCTAAGATCTGTGAAGTTGCGTCTGTCTGGTTGAGCAACTGGTCTTAGTGGAGGAGGAGGAAGAAGTTGTATTTGGCCTGTCAAATTGGCCACCTCACCACTTTTTTGAGGGACGAAATGAACTACACGGTAACCAGTCTAAGGCTTCTTATATCTATAGGAAGAAGCTCGATCCTCTTTAATCTGGCCTGACTGGATCAAATCATCAAATTTAGTTGCGGTGGCAATGAGGGCTCGAAAGTATGGAGGGTACTGAGTCCTTAGGTGACTCTAATGAGAGGGGAGCATGTTCTTGACTATGATGTCAATTTGTTCCTATTCAGAAGGTCGATTAAGCATTTGGGCAGCTTTAGCTCTCCATCTTGTAAGAAAGGAGGAGAAAGATTCCTGGGCTCCATGCTTGGTAGTCTCCAGATCTCTCTTGGTAATGTCAACCTCTACATTATAGTGATGTTGGTGGTTGAAAGCATTACAGATCTCATCCTAGATCTTCTTCTAAACATTGTCTAACGCAACAAACCAACGAAGAGCAGCACTAGTGAGGGATTATTGGAAAGTTGAGTCAGGAGCTCATTGTTCACACCAAGAAGAGTGAGGACACTCACATACATTTTTAGATGAGTCTTAAGGCATGTGGTGCCATCTAATTTGTCCATGGAAGGCATCTTGAACTTGGCAGGTAGCATGGCTTCTAGAAAGAGTGGGAGAGAGTCTACATCAGTCAAGTCTTCGTACTTCTTGATGCTCTTTAGGAATTTTTCAATGGAGTCCATCTTCTCCATCATTTTCTTAGCCTTTAGAGAAGCAGAATCATCCCCTATCTAGCTTGGGGTGGCAGTAGCATTTGAGGTGGCCCCTATCTTAGGAATCGACCCTTGGGCAGTCTAATCGTCGTTGGGTGGGATAGTAGGTTGTTCATTAGATCCATCGGTCTGGTTAGGAGGAACATTGCCATTCTGACTAACAGTTATCAAGGTCTTTACTTCCCCCAGAATGGTCTCTCTTTAGGCAGCAATAGTATTGTGCATTATGCTTTGTTAGCATAGTCCTAAAATGAGTCTCTTGTTCTCGGAGCATCTCTTCCATCAATGCTCTAAAATCATTGGGTAAAGCCATTATTGTTGTTGTTCTCTGGGAGAAGCAAACAAAGAAGGGTATTAGTACACATCCATTGTAGAAGTTTTGTATTTAGGTCAGGGTTTGAGGTTTTTGGTGTGCCCAGGTTTGGTTTGAGGCTTTGGTAAAGTTAGAAGTAATGCAAGAGCCAAGATTTGATGGCATGACTCAGGCATTGCCTCTAGTTTGAGGAAGTGGAGGTTCTTAGATCTGATCTAACGCTTTGAGGAATTTGAGGTGCTCAGGTCAGGTTTGAGGCTTTTGGTGAAGTTGGAAGTAATGAGCCAAGATTTGATGGCATGACTCGGGGATTACCCCCAGTTTGAGGAAGTGGATGTGCTTTGGTCTAATCTAAGGCTTTTTAGTATTTTTTAGGTGCTTAGGTGTGTTTTAAGATTTGGTAATAGAAGGAAGCAATGCACGAGCCAAGATCTGTGGGCATGACTCGGGCATTGCCCCCAGTTTGGGGAATGGGAGTGCTTAGTTCTGATCTAAGACTTTGAGGTGCTCAAATCTATTTTGAGGCGCTCTAGTATTTGAGGTGCTCAAGTCGGGTTTGAGGATTTGGTAATTTGAGGTTCTCATGTATGTTTTGAGGCTTTCAGTAAAGTCGGAGTGCTTGGGTTAGGTTTGAGGCTTTTGGTAGTTTTGGAGTGCTCAGGTCAAGTTTGAGGCTTTTGGTATTTTGGGGTGCTCAGGTCAGGTTTGAAGCTTTTGGATAGGAGGAAGTAATGCACGAGCTAGATTTGACGGCATGACTCGGGCATTGCCCCTAGTTTGGGAAATGAGGGTGCTTAGGTCTGATCTAAGGCTTTCTAGTAATGTGAGGTGCTCAAGTCAAGATTTGGTGGCATGACTCGAGCATTGCCCCCCAGTTTGAGGTATAGAAATGCTTAGGTCTGATCTAAGGCTTTAGGGTGCTTAAGTTCATTTTGAGGCTTTTAGATAGGAGGAAGCAATGCAGGAGCCAAGATTTGATGGCATGACTTGGGCATTGCCCTCAGTTTGGGAAATGAGGGTGCTTAGGTCTAATCTAAGGCTTTCTGATAATGTGAGGTGCTCATGTCCATGTTGAGGCTTTTTGGATAAGATAGAGATTGGTGTTTAGATTTATCATTGATTGGTATTTGGGTTACCACTGGATTGGTGTTTGGGTTACCACTTGATTGGTGTTTTGTGTTACCACCGGATTGATATTTGGGTTACCACTGGATTGGTGTTTTGTATTACCACTGGAATTGTATTTGGGTTATCACTCAATTGGTGTTTTATGTTACCACTGGATTGGTGTTTTGTGTTACCACCAGATTGGTGTTTTGGGTTACCATTATTGGATTGGTGTTTTGGGTTACCACTGGATTGGTATTTGGTTACCACTGGATTGGTGTTTGGTTATCACTGATTGGTGTTTAGGATACCACTAGATTGGTGTTTGGGTTACCACTAGATTGGTGTTAGACTTTCGGTCCATAACATGTAATGTGTGAGTACATAAATGTTATGTCAAAATAGCTTCATGATGAAGGGTGCATATATCCTTGGGATCGGATCTAAAGTCATTACATGCTTTTGGTGGATTGGTTTAAAGGTCCTATCCACTAGAGTTGGTATATAACTCGTCATTTGACCATGTCGTATCAAATGGAATGATTGGTACGCTAAATCCTTTACCCTACCATAATGACCGGAGGTGCACTGGATGAGTGAGTAGCTTTCTCGACCTAGGACAGCACTAAGGAAGATTTTCCTAAAGTGATAATAGCAACTCGATTTGCTAAATTCTAATAATGGAAAAAGATCCCAAATGATGCATCTATATTTATGCAAGGTCATTTTCAATTTGAACACAAACTGGAGATCAGAAACCTACTCTGTAATCCTTTTACTACATTGTTTAGTTTTGAAAAAATATTTAAGATCCCCAGCAGAGTCACCAGCCTATGAGCCCCCTCTTGGGTGCCGTGGGTGAGACCCGCTGGGCGAAGTCTTATCGGACGGTCCCATTGGTCGGTTCGTCACGAAAGAAACTAGAAATGTTTGAGACTGGTCAAAAAACCACTGCGGTCCCTTCTCAGTTTGTTTTAAGATTAGCCCTGTATGTGGCATAGTTGTCTGATTAATTTATTTGATTATTAATTTTATCAGTTTTTATGGCTCTGTTTAGCGCTTAAGTCATGTCTAGTTGGCTCTTTGGAGCGCTTTGACTGTGTGTTGTGTGTGAGAGTCGCTATCTTACTTTATTTTTGTTTTTGGGGAAAATATAAGGTAAAAACCCCGTGATTGACTTCTTTGATGTGCCACAATGGATAAAATGCACTAGTCTCTAATCATTGGGCTCAAGGACTAGGTTTCCGATTTCATTGCATGGATCAATAGTTTGGGTCTAATTAAAAATCAAAAGTCGTTGTTTTTGCATGAATGTCAGTTTATCGATGCATGAGCATACTTATAATGCATGGTAATATTTGGAATATAGTGCATTAAAAGTAAGCAAGTGAAATAAAGGTTGTGTATTTCAAAGGGGAGCCTGACTCTAGCCTCGTTATTAAGGATTCTAGGTTGTGCAACGCATTCCCTTAAGTCTCGATCGATCATTTCAGCCGGGGGCCCGCTACCTAGGCTGAATCCGTAGGTATTCATACTTCGTTTGTATGAGGATTAGGGCGCACGAAGTTCTACCATCGATCAAGATGGTAGGGTTTTGAAGGTGCCACTCTTAGAGTGGGCTTACTGATTTGCCGGCTGAATCCGAGCTTAGTTTGAAGATTGGTTTTGAGTTTTCACTGGACGGACTGGGCTTAGTTTGCCGGACGACCGGGCTTAACAATTGATAAGGTGCCGGATAGACCAGGCTTAATTGACAAAGTTTGAGTTTAGTGATTATACCCTCATGCTTGTGACGCAGCCTAATCGGAGCTCCACAATAGGTCGTCGACCAAGGAGATCAAGTCTTTCTCCAAATATAAGCTAAGGTAGGGTACGAGGACCTGTATTATAGTATTATAATATTGTTAAATGACAAATTATTAATTAATCGCCAAATTTGATTAATAATTAATCACCTAACTAGTAGTTTTGGCCTAAGGAAGGTCAAAGTGTGAGTGAAAGTTGAACATATCGACTTTTGAGAGCCAAGTCGAGCTTTAAACTCAACTATGGAAGATGAGCAAAGTCGGACTTTATGGTCGTAGAATCACAAAAGTGAGAATGAGAGTCATTGATGCTTGAGAAACTCTCGATTAAGCAACAATAGGTGTTTGAATGAGGGGGGAGAGTGTGCATTTTATAGGCAAAGGGTGTAGTTAAGCTGACCACCCCTAAATTGGTGTCGAAGATCTGCTTTCCAACACCAACGGAGGGCCCTGTTAGTAGCCTTGTTAGCACCATCACAGGGGTGATCGGCACTGCTGCTGGGGTGGACGATGCCGATCGTGGCTAATTTTCAGGATGCCCTTCGCCTTTGATTTTTGGATTTTCGAGCTTTCGAGAGTCCGTTCAAGGCCTAAACGACATCCAATCGAGTTGATTCTTGCCCTGTTGGAACCATAGTGAAATTTTCTGAAGCTTAGTATTAAAATCATGGTCAAAAGATATCTACATCATACATTATACTAAAAATTGAGTGGTGCAAAATATTATTTTAAGACTATATACATATTTCTTAAAAATAATATATTGAAGAATTGACTGAAATCTAGAAATATGTCAAGTTAACTAGCCTTATGATAAGACTATATACATATTTCTTAAAAATAATATTGAATTGTTGTGAACAAATTATGAAATGAAATTACAATGATTAAAATAATTAGCAAAGAAATTTAACATGCATAGAGGAAAAATGGCGTGCTTTCATGTCCTCGCCAAACGTAAGAGTATGATGATTCCCTTGCATGATTAACTATGGTGAATTTAGAAAGTATAGAAATATAAGAATTCCGTAAAGGGAAAAAGGAAGAACAGTATATGAAAATTTTTAGATTTTGCTTCTATAATTACTAAAAACCATGGTATATGTGGATGAATTTTTGCCTAATCAACCAATATTCTTTTGCAATGCTCAGATTATATGCAAGGATGGTACATAATAAAGAGATAAAGCAAAGACACAAAATAATGATGCTATAAAAAAAAGAAATGAGCAAATAATAAAAAAAAAGTATAAAGGGGAAATTAAAGGCAAAGGAAAAAGAAGTTAAGAAAGTTTTGTTAATTAATACCAATAATTAATAATCATTAGTCAAAATATGATTAAATAGCAATTGCTAACCTTTATTTTTGTACTTATTACATATACATTTTAGCGTTTAAGAAAAGTATGAAGAAAATTAAAGGAAAAAGGAATAAAAAAAAGGAGAGGCAAAACAAAGAATTAGAAAAGAAGAAGAAAGGAAATAAGAAATAAAAAATGACCCAAAGGATTTGGGAATCAAACCAACCAAAACCTTATTGAACTAAATCAAACCAAAGAAAAAAGGAAATAATTAATTAATAAAGTGAAGCACAAGTTGATGATGAGAGAGAAGCATAAAGTTAGAAGAACAAATATCAAAGAGATTTGACATTTAAACATTATTGGTAATGATCCTCCATCATCAAACTTGCCTCAAGAGACTTCAAATCTCACATGGCAATAATTGATGTATGATAAGAAAGTGTTGGTCTAGTAACTTATCCTTAGCTACGTAAATACTCCACCATACGTATGATTTTCTACAACACATTTTCATTGTTAAGCATCACACTTCTTTGAGTTCAAAATTTCTTTGTTTCTTCAAATGGATTTCATCTTTTCACTTCTTAAATCCAAGTCTTCTTAAAAAAATGCTAAATTATTTGTCTCAGACCCTTATTTCTTTAATGGGAAAGCAAAAGAAAAGTATGAATTAATAACAAAACAAAATGTCCTCATTCCTAAGATTATTGAGAATGAATCTTTGTCTGAGAAGAGTGGATTACTTAAAGTTTTTAATTTTCAGAACTGGAGTGGTCTTTTAAGTAAGAATTTTTGTTTATATTCTCACCTTGTGAGATTATTTTATGCCAATCTCCAATATGATCTTAGCACTAAGGCCTTGATATCCAATATTAAGGGTCAAATTATTAAGGTAAATGAAAAACTTCTGTCTCATATTCTTGAAATTTCAAATGAGGGATGGGTACTCCAAATCCTATCAGGATGGTCAGAACAGTCTTTATCCCTATTGAGGCAAACCCAAATTATTTTGAATGATAACTTACTAGAAACAGCCTTTGTTCCCAGAGTAAGAAAATTGCCTTTTCTCTCCAACTTCATTCATCACTTTTGTGTTCACAATATTTTTCAGAAAGAACTAATGAGTTATCGCCTTAAGAAATTTGATTTATTCTTTATATTTATACTTTTAATAAAACAAAAGGTAAACCTTCTTGCTTCCATTATCTTTTATATAAATAAAATTAAAGATAAGTGTATCTGTCTACCTTTTAGAGGAATCCTCACTCCTATTTTCCACCTTTGTCACATCAACCTTTTAGATGAAATGTGTGTCACTAGTAAACCTTGCTCTAAATATTATCTAGAGAAGTGTACACTTACTTGCTTAAGTTCTCAACCTATGATGATTTTGGATGATATAAAAGGAGCTTCAACCTCGAAAGAGAAAGATAAAAATATGAAAGATATTCAATATGAGAATCAAACACTAAAACTTATTGTGAGAACAAAAGATAAACAACCAAAAACACATAGTGTAGCTTCTGCCTCCCACAATATAGATGATTTATATAGCCTAATATTAGACTTAAAATCTGACTATGATATATTTAAATTATAAATTTCAAGTCAGCTACAAAATTTACAACAATAGCAGCTTGAGACAACTCAAACATTGTCTTCACAGCTTTCCATCCTTCAAAGTTTATTATTTTGAGCTGTAGTTTTAAATAATTATGTATCTGATTTGAAATTTGAATAAATGATTATTTGGTATATACATATTTTTTTTCTTTAAGGGAAATAATTAGCTCTAAAGTTTCATAGTTGAATCTAATAATGATAAAGTGTTATAAGATTTCTAATGAGAAAGTATTAAGTATCACAATATTGATAAAGGTTAGAAGTGTATCTAAAGTTCTATGAGTTTATAAGAAATGTGTTTTCAATTATGTTAACATGTGAAAACGAGATCCAAGAATTATTAAGGGAATATGTTGTATGATTTGAATTAGAGGACATCAAATCTTAGGTAATTGAAGTATGATCCTAGTATAGGAACTCTAAAAAGTAAATTGTATGAATTTTGATAATGTGGTTGATTATGGAATAAGCAAAAAAATTGATTTACTTGAAATTATGTAATAATTGTTATTCGAAGTAATTGTTGAATTCTTATATGTTATTTAAGAAAAATGTGGTGATCATAATTATATGTGAGACTATACGAATCTAGAGAAACGAATGATTTTCTTAGAGTTATATTATTATTGATATTGAGGTGCCTACTCTTAGATGACATACAAAATAAGGATACAATGGTTACAAGTAAATATAAATGTATAAGTCTAGAGAAGATGAAATATTTTTCTTTAAAATAGTTGGAGTAATCACACTATAAAGATACTGCATCATGATGGATGAATAATTCTTGCAAAAGATTTAAGGAGGGATTTTAAGATCTAATTGATTTGGGATATATGATGAATTTATGGTATAATTTTTTAGGATTAAAATTGTTTGCTATTAATTAACTAATTTAGTTTTTGTGATTGATACGCAGAAAATTATATATGTAAAGTATGAGAATATTGAATGTTAATTAGCAAGAAAGAAGTGATTAAGGTAGTAATATAAAGGCTGTGAAGTGTTTACAAGTATGTTTATGGATATTTCTTATAAGGGATATGTAATGCGAGTCTACTAAGAAAGAAATAGATTGAGAAAGAAAAGAATAGAGATATCGGTATTAGAAATTATTAGTTCAAATGAATTTCGATGAGGAAATTCTTTTAAGGGTGAAAGAATTATAACATCTCGATTTTTGGAAAAATATGACAAACATCATAAAATAATTTTTTATATGATTTTTATTAATTTTATGTGATTTTATTTTATTGTTTATTGAGTAATTAAGATTATTTAATTATTATTTATTAAGAATTAATGGCCTTTAATCATTAAAATATAAGAGGTGATACAGTTAATGAATACTTATTACAATATATGAACTACTACTAATTGTCGGTGTCTATTTACAACTACTAAGATTTGATTATTAAATTATTAGTAATAATAATAAATTGAGCAAAATCAAACCAAATTGAAAACCACTTAAGTCGGGTCTAAACCAGCAAAAAATAAAGATAAAATCTTCTAGAAGTTGGTTTGAATCAAATCAATTGATTTAGATCAACTCAAAATATTATTTAAATAAAAAAATAAAAATAAAAGAAATTTAAATGAAGAGAAGAAAAAGAAATAAAGGCAAAGGTAAAAGAAGAAAATAAATAAAGTAAAAGGGAAAAGAAGAAAAGAAATGGAAAGGAAAAAAAAATAAGAGAAAGATTAGACACAGCGTCTCTGTCTCTCTCGTCATCTTGCTCACTCTTTAAACCACCAACACCAGCCCCTTCCCTTCCTCTTCTCGATTCTATGACCACTGACCACCAAATTCGGCAAGTAAATACTCAAAAAATATATATTCGTCACAGGGATCATGATTCTGATTTTTGTTCACATGATTTGATGTTCGATTGTGACAGATCGAGGGTATAAGCTTATGTCTTTGATTTTATTTTTTAGCAACGTAAGTCATTTCCGGCAAGCCCAAGGTCGGAGATTAGTACCAAAAGACTCCACTCCTCTTTCTCTTTGATTTGATGTTTTTTTACCAATTTTTATTACTGGAATCGTAAAACCCAAAACAGCAAATAATGAACTTTCTTAGTCGATTTCCAGCTAAATAGTCCACACACATATTAAAATGACCATATATTAATGATCCTCTCATCATAACGAACAAATTGATGTATGGTTTGTTATTTTTGGGTACAATTAAATTTTTTTTATCACCGTGCGCGGTGGCAGGTGGCAGCTTGAAATAACCCGTTAATTTATTTTTAAAAGAATTTGTATTTAAAATTTAATTGTAAATTTTCACCAATGAGAATTGGCGAAAAATAATATTTTATGCCGCGAACCGAATCGAAAACCGAATTTAAATAGTCTAACTCAGT
>CANUEX010062168.1:0-11616 GCA_948099535.1 Jatropha multifida | reverse complement strand
GAAGGGAAATGGGGAGGGGAGTCTGCTGCGCGCGCGAGAGAGAGGGAACGGGGAAGGAGAGAGGGAGGAGAGAGAAAAAAGAGTTTTTCTTTTTTTTTTTTTTTAATTTTTATTTTATTTATTAATTTATTAATTTATTTTATTATTGTTTTATTATTATTATTATTATTATTATTATTATTATTATTATTTATTTTAATTAAATGGTTTCGGTTCAATTTGAACTGATTTGGTCTAACCCAACGATTTTGCCCAATTCCATTTGATTTAAGGGTTTTTCGACTGAATTAGACTATTTAAATTCGGTTTTCGATTCGGTTCGCGGCATAAAATATTATTTTTCGTCAATTCTCATTGGTGAAAATTTACAATTAATTTTTTAAATAAAAATTCTTTTAAAAATAAATTAATGGGTTATTTCATATATATATAACTATATTTATTGGTTCACCCTTAATTTAAATTTTTTAAGTTTATCTTTTTAACTAAGAGATGTTTTTTTGTTAATTTATTAGTAAACGTAATTTATAAATTATAATCTATATACATTAATAAAATAACCTTTTTTAAAAAATAATAATAGACCAACTCACGGGCCTTCACCTAATTACATATAAAACCAAATATTGTAAATTTTTAATTATTTTTAAATATATTGTTAATATCACGAGTAACAATAATTTATTTTTTCCATTGATTTTAATTTTCTTTTCTCTCTTTTGGAAGTATCATTCCTTCTGTTTTTTTTAATAAAGTCTATGGATTAAAAAAAAATATTTTATATATTTAATTATTAAATGAAAAAAATACATGTTAATTATTAATATTACTAATCAAAATAAAGAATAATATAATTTAATAATATTTTTTTATCCGCGCGTAATACAACTCATATATTAATTACTAATAGGATTACAGTTAAAATATTCTATTAAACTACGATGGTTTTAGAATTAAATAGAAATTTTCTTAAAAAAATAAAAAAGTAAAAATATTTCATTCTAATCTTCAATTTAATATTTTCTAAAATATAAAATTACAAAATAAAGAATAATAAAATAAAAATTTGATATAAGAATCGGAACATGAAATTTTATTTTTTGTTCTCATTCCATATTCTATATACCATTATTTTAAAAAAATATATTCCATTTTAAATTTCGTATTTCAAAATTCCATTTTAAATTGACATTTGATTCTAAATTTCAATTTGGATTGGAATATTTCGATCCAAGTTATACCCTAAAAATATCATTTTAAAAATAAATAATAAGGTGTTTCAATTCTTTTTTATTTATTAGATGTTATCTTATAAACCCCTTTATTATTATTAAATGTATATACTGAATTTAATGTTTCTTTTCTTTTTTTTTCTCCCTTCTCAATAACATTACTTATACATACAGTAAAGAGATTTTTCTTTAATGTTCTACCCTATCAATCAAAACAGATAGAAATAATAATAATAAATATATAAATAAATAAATAAAGAGCCACCTTTAATTCATAAATATCATTCAGCTGACTGTAGAAAGATAAAAAAAAAAAAATTCTAATTAAGCTATCAAAATATTGAGATTTAAATTATATCTTCTCTTCTCTGCTCTTATCTTTGCATCTATCTCCACTTCGCCCTGAATATGTAAAATTTCATATTATAACAATATCAATATAATTAAAGGCATGATTTTTTCTTTCATATGATATGATTTTTTTTTCTTTTTTCCATATATACCCAAAAAAGTTAAAGAAAATTTGAAAAAAAGAAAAAAAAGAAGGAAAGAAAAGACATTTATCTTGAAGAAGAAGAGGTGGTGATACATATATGACTTGTAGTTGGATATATATATATGTGATATAATCTTTTTTATGTAGAATATGCAAAAATAGAAAATTTAATCAAATAAAAGAAAATTAAAAGCATAAATTGCAATAATTGACACGGTAAAATATCAATAAAAAATAAAATTCATTAGCAAAATAATTAAATGAATATATTTTATAAAAGAATTATAAGCACAAATAATGATAATTAGCGCATTAACAATTATCTTTTATTGTTACCTTAATTTATAGTTTCACATATATAAAAATATGAAAAATACAATGAAAATAATTACGATTTATTTAAAAAAATCAAAGAAAAACATAGAACATATAAATGTATTAATATATATAATGTATAATATCAATATTTACCATTTAAGTTATAATTGATCTATTATAATTTTTCACCTTCGTCAAAATTCTTTATATTTATTCAAACATTTATGTTAATATTAATATAATGTTACATATAGTATTATCTTATGTATGTATAAATAATATTCTATTCAACAAATTTTTAATTAAAATAATTTTCTTCCTAGTTAATCAATTTACTATTATAATAATTATGATTTTATTTCATTATTCAGTAGAATTTAAGTTTAGATAAGAAATTGATATAACCAATCTAATCTATTTTATTTTTCATAATGCATAGAGTAATTGCATTTTATTCAATGAACTATGTGCCGTATGTTACATTCTACTTGTATTTGAGGCTTAATTGATTTTTTTTATTGTGTATTCTATTTATGACCAATAATTTGTCTCTATATTTTTATTTTTATTTTATTTTCATTTTTACAAAATACTATTATTTGTTACATTAGAAAAATAATTTATCTTTAATATTTTGTAGTGCAAGTAAATCTTTTAAATTGACCGTCAGTCGCCAATACTATCAGATGTACTGATTGAACATCATCCCTATTGATGCTGACTTTACCTGAAGTCATCCGCCAATAATTCTATGATTCATACGTTGCTTTGCTTCAGCTACATCTTTAGCATAACGGAATTTCACATATCTAAAGCCTTGTGGTTTCCTATGGACTGAAATCAGAACGACAAAAGATCATCAGATGTTAAAGGTCATTCAAGAGGAATTAGTTTCAATAGCAAACGTGTAATACAAGAAATTTGCAAAAGGAAGAAGAAAAATCGATCAAGCTTGAACAAATATATAAAAAATAAAAGAGAACAAAAAAGATATTAAAAAGCTAGCTTTACACCAAGAAAAAAATGCGATCATATATCTGAATTTGAAACTCTATGCTTCTTGTTAGAATTTGAAAATCATCGAAACTATCCTCTTAATTTGAACTTTTAAAAATTAGTATTATTAAATATTTCTCTCAAATGATTCAATTAAAGTAAAGAAATACTTAAAAATTTTTAAGAAAAGAAAATAAAAAGTAATCAAAGAAGGGGGTGTCAACTCAACTTTATAAAAATCTTTTTTTTGTATTTCAGTTTAATATATATATTATCCAATGACTAAGGATGTTCTATAATTTTTAAATTTTTCACTAAGGTTATTGTATGTCATCCCATTATTTTTCTATTCTCATATTTAGACATAACATGGATAGATATGTTGCAGACATGACAAGAGATTTAGTTTGAAAAAAATAGTGAGTCCTAGTGGAGAAAGAAAAAAAAAAAAAAAGGAAAAAAAGAAACCCACTAAGAAAGCTATGCAAATGCAAAGTAACGAGTAGTCCCACTAAGAAAGCCAGAGCATGTGACTCCCCACTATATTTTTTACATGCTTATGGTTATATTCAAAACATGGTATCTAGCTTGCACTGTTGGAGATAGAATGCCGATTGCCGACTGCACCTAACTAATGCCCTTTGCTGCGGCCTGCCGACTTTTGATTACTCTCGTGCACATGGGCGCAAGAACTTTACGCTGTTTTATTGTAAAACAATTATTCTGTTCTTGATATTTTATGAACCAACTGTATTACAACTTTGAACAGCTTAAGCGCCGGCAGCTCACTTTCAGAACTGAGCTGCAGCTTAACACCCCACTGCATGCCACTTTGATTCTGCATTGTTTGGGCATATATACATACGAGAAACTAGATGTCTCAGAGCCAAAATATGAGCTCTTTAAGCCACCGCATGATGATAAGCTGCCTATTTTGGTAGCATGACACCAAGTTGTGCACTTGGTGTGGCAAGCGTAGTGTAGAAGCAATTAAACGTGATGGAATCGAACACAAGTAATTATTAATGTCTATTATAATCTATACAATATGTGCTGAGAAACCATTATGCTTTAACACCCTACGACCCAAGATGTTGACTCTAGAACTCGATCCTACGACAAACTGTGGGATCTTATGTATATTAATCACTGGATCAAGCTGCTTTGAGTGTTGCTATTGAAAGACTAAATGACTATTAATGGTATATATCTTTTTTACACTCAAACTACACATAAACAGCTATGGGAACAAAAGTTCCAACACAATCAGTATCTACTAATCTCCTAACCGCAGAGAAGGATATGAACTAACACGTGAAAGCCTCTGGGAAAACACAGCGCCTTAGTTGACAATAAATAAACAACACTGTTTGCTTCCCTGTATAAATTTGCTCCCTATCCAAAAAATCCATAAATTTAATTGCAATTTTTAAGAAGGAAGTTGCAAGATGAATTATCAGCCAACAAATCGTAAATCAAAATTGTAATTACTATCACACGGTACAGAGGTGTTCAATCAAGTGTAATAATTACAATTGAATTGGTTTGGAAAATGATAGTGCGCCGTAATCCAGTTTATGTCCAGTGGGTCAGAATATAACATTAGGGATTATTTAAATTTAGTGGTTTTTTACTTGATCTTTTTAGTATTTATTTTCCGTTTGTTACTGGCGAAATATTATTATTGTTTTAAAATATGGATCGTGATTTAGTGCATTTGAAATTAACAAGAGGATCAAAATAATTCAGTCTTAATAATTAATATTAATTAATCAAAATTGATGTGATTTAAAAAATTAAACAATGAAATCTCTCATTCTTTGTATCCTTATACAAAGTGAAACAATTAGCCAAATTACACCATATTAACAATATTTTTATTAATCTTTCATCATTAAATTTCCAAAACACCATGCTAAGCCATTGAGGGAGGGGATAAAAATTAAAGATTATGATCGCGCATAGGCAGAGTTTTAACCTTGTGTTGGATGGCACCAATTTGCAAAACCCTAATGAGTACTAAAGTTAACTAAAGGCATAACATATTATTTTTTCCATGTATGATTTGATATAAGGATGGCTGCGAGACGGATACCCGCTAAAAATCACATTTTAAATTATTATAATTATATCTAACTTTCATATTCCATAGTTAAAATCTAATTATAAATATAATTAAAAGTTCACTAATACTATCGATAGGTAATTTTAAAAATTTTTAATTGTAACATTAGTATTTTATTCAATTAATAACCTTTTTATTTTTAATAAATTTAATAATTATCAAACTATAAAACATTCAATTTTATAATTATCAAACTAAATTCAATTTATTAAAATATTATAATTTAATTTATGTCATTTTATTAAAATTTTAATTATGAATGAAATTATATAAACCTTGTGCGTATATTTCAAACAAAAATGCGAAATATATTGGTGGTAAATTAACTTAATTGCAATCTAAAGGTCATAGGTTCAATGAACAACAAAACGTATTTTGCATAAATGATATGGTACCGGGTAAGCATTATCTCATAGGTTCAATGAACAACAAAACATATTTTGCATAAATGATATGGTACCGGGTACGCATTATCTATGAATCCGAATGTCAAGTTGGATCAGGTCGGGTTAAATTGTCATACCTAATTTGATAAAATATTTATATTAAGAATTTAATCAACAGCAATCATTTTGCACTTTTTTACCTGAACTAATTAAGATATTAATAAAAATCTTTCAACCATAAAAATTATTATGAGAAAAATAATTGTTTAAATATATAAATTTAGAAACTTTATAAATATTTTGAGACATGTAGAAAAGGAATAATAAACCAAACAAATATCGGACAGAGGGAGTGTTAATTTAAGGGCATTACCTAAGTATGATGGTTTTGATGACATAATTTTGCAAATACATAACACCAAATTATCAAGATAAGCAACTAAGCAAGTGGCTTTATATATATATATTATTATAGAGAATACAAATAAATCTATTAATTAACAGGACTGCACATGTAGAAGTGGTCCTTGTCAGCTGAATTATCGAAACCAAAAGAGAAAATGGTTCAAAATTAATTGAAAATAATGTATGCTAAAATTTTTATTTAATTTCTCCAATTTCCATTTTTCTTTTTTCATCTCTTAGTGGATATGTTACACAGATACAGTAGCTCATTCCTTCGAGTAACCCCTCACCCTGCTACTAATCAGCCTTTATTTATTTATTATTTTTAGCAGTTAGGCGTTTCTTGTAATTATGAGATCTTTGCACAAGCAATGTACAATCTCGATCGTTGTTAAAGTGGGATTCAGTGCGCTTAACCACCTAAACCAGATTATTTGGAAGAGTATTTCAATCTTTAATAAACATAAATCCTAAGTTATATCTTTAACGTGGAGCTAAAGATACAGCAGCCGCAGGATGATTCCCAATGGCTTGAATAGATATTCCCATGACTAGGGCCCAAAGATTATCAGTGGTGTTGAAATATTTGCCAACATATTGTATCATTTCAACGCATATCACTTTCATCTAGTCTTTCTTGACAGATATTCTCGTTCCCTATGGTGCAGTTGCCCAAGCAAACTGTCTTGTACTTGATTGGATCTGTTCATATCTCATTTAAATATGCTTAAAACCACATAACAAAGCGTTTGTGTTTAAGTGAAATATATTTAGGGGCTGACGGACTGTATATTAACATGCAAAAAAAAAAAAAAAAGGGTTGATAAGAAATAGTAATCTTAATTAAGCCAATACCAGTGAAAGAAATTGGCGAATAGAGGAAATTAGGTCCAATAAGGCTCAGTCTAACAAATTAATTCGTAATGTACTAATTACGTGAATTATGGGAGACAGCAAAAGCACACTAGTGGGTCTACTAGTGTGAGTGTATATTTGTGCGTGTTTGTCTATTGGACCACATTGTGGGGTCATAAAAAATTTTTCATAATCTTCAAGCACTTCCCAAACCCGACCAATCAAAGCCGCATGTGGACCATAACCCCATGCCTATAAATACCATTGCCTTCGACTTGCATTTCTAAACCAAAATTATGGGACTTAAATACATTCCCATGACTACCAATAGAGTTCTTCCAACGATACTTTCCTTTGTGCTGTTAGGTTTAGGGATATGTTCCGCAAGAAGATCCCTAACTTCTCTTGAAGCACACACTTATGGCGGTATCATAACTGGAGGTTTCGGTGGGGGAGGTGGCTCAGGACGTGGTGGTGGTTCCGGTTATGCATCTTCAGGGGGAAATGGGGTTAATGCATATGAAGCTGGTGCTGGTGGTGGAGAAGGCGGTGGTGCTGGATATGGTGGCACTGGAATTGGTGGTGGAGGTGGTGGAGGTGGTGGCACTGGGGGTGGCGTCGCTCATGCTGGAGGAGCAAGTGGTTCTGGATATGCCTCTGGTGGGGGTGAAGGAGGTGGCGCTGGATATAGTGGTGCTACTGGAGTTGGTGGTGGTGGTGGTGGAAGTGGAGCTGGTGGGGGTGGTGCCCATGCTGGAGGTGCTAATGCTGTTGGATATGGCAGCGGTGGTGGTGAAGGTGCTGGTATTGGCTCTGGAGGTACTATAGGACATGTAGGTGGTGGCGGCGGCGGTAGCGGTGGAGGAGCTGGTGCAGGTTATGCTGGAGGAGCTAGTAGTGCTGGACAAGGTAGTGGTGGTGGTGAAGGTGGTGGTGCTGGATATGGATCAGGAGGAGGCAAAGGAGCTGGAGGTGGCGGCGGCGGTGGAGCCGGTGGTGGTGTTGGAGTAGGATCCGGTGCTAGCGGTGCTGGCTATGGTGGCGGTGAAGGTGGTGGTGCTGGATATGGTTCAGGAGGAGGTAAAGGAATTGGGGGTGGTGGTGGTGGTGGTGGAGCTGGTGGTGGCGCTGGAGGAGGATCTGGTGCTGGTGGTGTTGGTTATGGTGGAGGTGAAGGAGCTGGATCTGGAGGAGGCTATGGTGCTGGTGGTGCAGGATATGGAGGTGGTGGTGGTGGAGGCAGTGGTGGAGGTGGTGGGGTAGGTTCTGGTGCTGGAGGAGCCCACGGAGGTGGTTATGGTAGTGGCGGTGGAGAAGGAGCTGGTCATGGAGGTGGAGCAAGGGGAGTTGGTGGTGGAGGAGGTGGTGGCTTTGGTGGTGGTGGTGGGAGTGGTGAAGGTGGTGGCCATGGAGGTGGATATGCTCCTTAAAGGTTACCATTGTGTTACTAATGTATTGATACAATTATGCAACTTTCATATAAAACTAAGAAAAGAAAAACCTATCAATAAGGAGATACTTATAGCTTATATGTGATGTATGAAAGCTAAATTGTTGCTCTTGTAATTGACGCAATTGGTTAGTAATTAATTATGAACTTGTTATTTGTAGTTCATGTTTTGCAGCAAGTAAAATGCCAAGATAGATCATCCTACTATTAGGTAATATGATTTAATGGGCTACTTGCATTATATTATGACTATTTGAGACTAAGTAAGAGAATGTCTTTTCAATTAATCAACATCTCAACATGGTTGAGAATAGAGATGAGCATCAATTGAAGCAGTGCAAATTGAATAAATTGAAAATTTTAAGTTCAATATCGAATCAAATTAATTAGTATATATTGTTAAATTAAATCTATTTGATTCAAAAGTTTACTAAGTTTTCTTTAAAAAAAATGTTTAATAAGTTCTAATTATTTTTGGACGGATTTAAATTTATTTTTCAAGTATAATGTACGTTAAAATCGAACTGAATGATTTAAAGTCTAAGCATAAATCGAACTTTATCATTTCTCTGTTCGCAATTCAATATAGATGTATACATACCACATTTATTATATATACTTTCCTTACTCTCATTTTTTTTCATGCAATTAATGTAATCATTATGTCCAGCTTAGCTGACAAAAAAAATTGAAAGACCAAATAGTGTAGAAATATGATAGGAGATAAAAAAAATTTGAATATTGAATTTCTTTACCCATTTTTATGATAGGAGTTCTCATTGATATTCTCAATGACAAGTATATTTTTGTTATTATTCACACCCATATGTCGACTTATTGAATTCGCTTCAGCGAATGTTTCATGTCTAGTTAGGCGGGTTTCACTATTCTATACCCATTATTATATATGGTGTCATTCACCTTAGAGAAAGGAGCATATCCAATTGAACATACTTCATGATTTTTCATTAAAATCTTTTTATTTTGCTCAATAATAAAAAAATATGAAATAAATTCAAAACATATTTTAAAACTCTTTTTTTGATATTGCTACTTCAAGAGCATATTCGAGATATACATATCATTGACAATCTAGATCAAGGGCTAATAGCTTCAAATATAATAACAATAATATCTTAATAAATCAATTCTCAAAATTTATTGTACATGGATGATATACCCAATATAGATCAATAATTATAATAATAACAATAATTTTAATAATGCAAAATTAAAACAACTTACAGTTTTGCAATGATAAATTAATGCATTTATTTATGATACTTTTGATATTGTAGCATTCTTTGATAATTTTAATCAAAAGAAAATGATTCTCTCCTTGAGCAATTTAATTTTGATTGTTATAAACCGCAAATCTTTCCTTTAAATAATCGCGATAGAACAATCGTGTTGATAACGTGTTATAAATAATATAAAATTAAAGAGAAAAAAAAGAAGGAATAAAGAACAAATATAAGAGAATGTGAGAGTATATTATTGATGAGAAGTCACATATATACAATTATCCACGTGGAACCCTAATACTGTTCTCCACAAATCAGAAAAATAGAGTTTGCAATAATTAAAACTATAGACTTCTAACATCTTTTTATTGCACAACAAAACTCAAAAGTCCTTTTTTATTTTAAAAATTTTTCACTCCACTTTTGGCATTTCTTTTTCTTTTTTTTATTATTGTCAATAAACCTCTCTTCTAATTACTCTTTGCTTTTTTGAAAATTTCTAATTACTCTTTCCACATGGTGGGTTTTGGTATATATATATATATATATAAGATCGGTGACTTTCTTTATGTGATTGAACTAAATATTGACAGGCATGAAAAGCAGAAGAAAATCCTAGTTCTTTCACCGCTTCCATATTCTTCATCAAAAGCCCTGCACTAAATGTTCTCGATAAAATAATAATGAGGAGAGAAAAGTCAAAGTTAGACAATTGATCAGTAGGTCTGAAAATGATGTGCACGTCAACTTACCATCCACTCTTTAACCCAAAATTCAACAGTGCCATTTTATATAAAAGTAATAAGGATAGAGGGAGGAAGAGAATGAAGGAGCTACAGCCTCTCAAACCTCCAAAGGGACTAGCTTCACTTTATTCATAATACCTTATTTGAATGTGTCGTGATTGAGGCTCAGCTTAATAAAAATTTGCTTCAGCTCATTTAATAAATTTATCAAAAAGCATGGCCAAACTATGGAGCTCCTTTAATAAACGAGCCGAGTTCGAGCTCAGCTAATTAGTTCGTAAGCCAATTTTATCGAGTGAAATTCATAAATAAATTCATGATCCAGTTTTGTTGAGCCGAACCGAGCCGGCATACGAGCAACCTCAATAAGATAAAATAAATTAAACTTACATTAATGGCATCATTTTGGTCTAATAAATTTCAAGCTCAAGTTGAATTCTTGCTCAAGTATATCTTTATCAAGGCAACTTGAGCTCACCAGAATTTGACTTGGCTAGACTCATTTATAACCCATGAATATATGTCATGGTTTGATTGGGATTTAATTTTTTATAAATCACTATTATAAAATTGATTTCTATCTACAATCTAAAATCTACAATCTATCTATAATATATATATAAAAGTACGAAGGGAGGAACATTTGGTCCCCAAAATGCCCCTGTAAACTTTTAATTTTATTAGTTAGTTAAAAATGTCATTAAGGATAATTTAGTCTTATTTTAATTAATAGAGTTTTAATCTTATTAGTATTTTATTAGTTGATTATAAATTATTTATTCAAAAATCATTAAAATAATATTAAATATTAACTAAATAGAAATATTAAATCAATTAGGAATCCTAATATTAATCTAATTGTAAATTGTTATATAATAGGATTACAATAATTATATGCACTAATATTTAGTTCAACATAATAGTAATTACGATAAGTAGTAATTGATTATTATTGTTATAAAGGAAGATTTATTTAAGTACTAAATATATAAAAAATAAATGAGAGTCTATCTATAATCTATATCTATAATATATATAAAAGTACAAATTTGGGGAACATTGAGTCTCTAAAATTTTCTTATGAATTTTAAATTTAATTGTTAATAATAAGAATAATTTAGTCATTTATTAATTAAAAATTTTTTAATTTTATTGTTATTTCTATTCCTATTTGAATCTAAATTTTATTAGGAAATTTAATCTAATACTTAATTATAATTATAATTTATTATTTTTATTATAATAATATTAATTAGAAATTTATTCTACCATACCAATATATATATGTTTAATTTTAATTACTTTTGACTATCAAAAATTTATTTCTTTTAACTATCAATAATTATTACTTCAAATTTTTGTT